>PVIW01003970.1:0-147879 GCA_004026585.1 Noctilio leporinus | reverse complement strand
GAAAATAATAAATAAAATCCTTTTAAAAAAAAAAAAAAGCAGCAGCAACAGTGGGGGATCTGTAGGGTTCCTTCCTATCTCCCTCCCTCCCTCCCTCCCGTCCTCTGTAAGGCAGAAACCCTTTAGGGCATTAGAAGGGAACCCACAGTGAAAGCACAATGAATAGATTTGAGGATCTTGAGAAAGAGGCAGGGTCCGGACATATGGAAACCAGAAAAGATGAGAAAGAGGAAATCATTCTCAGCACTTTTAGCCTCGGGGCCACCTGGGTGTCTGAGAGAATAACTTCCCGATGTGATGCCCCCTCTCCCGCACCTGCGATCACAATGGAGGTATAAAATGAGTTGAGTCTTGTCAGTGGGGCTGCAATTTTTACCTAAACAATTATAAAATTCGGTCGAATGTGGAGTTTGTGCTCGACGCGTCCCACACTTACATACTGGGCTCTATCCCCACATAAGTCAGTAAGGGTTCACTCAGGATGACCTGTGCACACAGCAGCTGCTGTGCTCAGTAAAATGCCGTAATTGTTAGGAGAGGCTTAACTGGGTGCAGGGTGGGAGAGTGGGGTGGTGGGAGTCAGCCGTATGCTGTGTGTTTGCCTAGTTTGCAAGGATTGTATCCAAGGAGCAATGGGGAATCTGGCAATCCCTCTCACCACAAAATCCACTGGCAGAAATGATGCGAAAATCATGCTGAAGAGTAGATGTGTCCCTGAGGACTAGGGGGTCACCTGCAGGATGGAGGAAATAAGAGGTACCAGTGTCAGGCAGGCAGGGACAGCACTAAGAGCCTGTGGAGTCTCATTTCATCTGCACACCAACTAGATGACATCAGCAGCCCTGCCCCCATTCTGCAGAGGAGGCAACTGAGGCTCTCTGACGCTAGTCACGTGTTTGGGGCGTCAGAGCTTCTGGCGAGTGGTGTAGTGGGACACAGATCGGATCTAATACCCATGCACATGCTCTCAATGACAACACCAAGCAATGCGTTTAACATGAAACCTAGGGGACAGTTGGTGACTCAGGCCGAATCCATGCTTAGATACACAGTTGAATATTATTCAAACCACAGTTGAATAATAACAGCTGAGTGAGCAAGCATTCATCATGTTGCTTGTTCCACACATCTATAAGCACCTTGCCATGTACCTATTATTTGAGGCACAGGAGATTGCCATGGGCTGAATATTCATGACCCCACAATTCATATAGTGACATCCTAACCCCCCACCGTGATGCTAGTGGTCGGTGAGGCCTTTGGCAGTGGTGGAACCTTGATGAATAGGGTTCGTGCCTATGAAGGAGGCTCCAGGGAGCTCCCTCAGCCCGTCAGCCCTGTGAGGATTGGGTGAGGAGCCCTGACCCGGAGCAGGGCCCTCACCCCACGCTGGTGCCCTGACCTCACACTTCCGGCCTCCACAACTGTGAGCAATACATTTCTGTCGTTTCTACGCCACCAACTTTGTGGTGCTTTGGGCTAAGAGCGTGATAAAGATACACCTGAAGACCTCGAAGATTCTAACGAGTTCTGAAATGTTTACAGACCAATTAACCACGCAACAAAAAAGCAGGTCTTTGGGACTATTTTTTAAAAAACGTTGAACGGTGCTTATGGATGCCAACCCTCCAACTACAGTTCTATCGCCCTACATTTCCTTGCTGTTGAATTTGATGGAATGGCTGTCTCAGGAAAGCTAGGATGGAAGACAGGAGGATCTGTTTTGTCTTCCCTAGTAAGGTGGGTGGAGCTGAGAGATAAGGACTTTCTCCTGTGTCTTGCTTCCAAAATACAAGAGGTTGGGAATCCCACCTCTTCCCTGGGGATGAATCCTCAGAAAACTCACCCTATTTGTTTTTAAACCCAGTCTGGAATTCTAGCCCCTCAACAATGCAAATAAGACTTTCGTACTCTCCAAAGGACGCCAGCTGCCTTGGGCTAAACTCAGTTGGTAAATTGGGCTAAACTCAGTTGGTAATTGGGAGTCCCAGGCCTCCCACTAATCCACGAAAGTTACCAATTTTCTTCACAATGCTCAGCATCCAAGTGAACCAGACTGCCAGCCTGCAGGCACAACATTCAAGGGCTTCCTGGACCTGCAGGGACATCTTGTAGCAAACAACAGAAGACTACATCTGCCTACCAAGGATGGCATGTCTTCATGTCTATGGGAAGTGGAAGCACTGGACATGGGTTCACAGGATGCCATTTCATGTGCACGCAGAACAAATCCAGCCAAACAAAGTTATCTGCCCAATGGAACTCAAAAAATATTTCTCAATTTAATTTTGCGCGGATCTCCATGCGAAGGGAATTTAATTAAGTAAGTAATGTAGAACACAATGAAATGTCCATCACAACTGCTTCTAAAGGTTTCAAATGTTTGCCTTTTCAGACAATGTAGTTAGGGCAGCTGAGATATCTGTTCGTACGATGTCTTGAAAAGCCAGGCAAGGAAATCAACGTGATCACTTCTCTGAATTAAGTGTACACGACCGAGAGCAACTGAGATCCATGTAAATGAGTACAAGCGACCCTCCGTGTACCAGACCGTTGGGGGACAGGCAGAGAAGGACAACTCAGACACACCCATGAACTAGGGGAATACTCCCAAATGGAAGGCATCTCTTAACGCTTGCACTAAGGATTAAGGCAAAACTGTCAAGTTGGTTTTTGTTTTTTTTTAAACACTGCTTATAATTCTTAAAAATACATGCCCCAGGTGTAGGACCTAAGGTTCAAAACTCAACAACGATCCTGAGACACTGCTGGAGTCACAAATGAGTAAATCTTTTGCTCTTTTTGATCTAACCTTGGGATTGCTTCTCTATTCCCTGGCGGACCCTATGCAGGGGGTTCACATTGTTTGAATTTCATCAGCACAAAATAACCGAGATCTGAGTTGGAGGGCTAAGCTTCTCTAGGTGATGGATGCGCGATTTTGTACCTCGGGTGTTTGATGATTACGTGGTCTGTCCCAAAATTATCGGGCCAGCGTCAATATAATAAAAAGTTTGCGCAGCTGATACTTTTGGGACAGACCTCATTTTTCCCGTGGGGAAAAAGAAAGTGGAAAAGTTTACCATGAAGCCTTCGTTTGAAATGAATGTAGAGCTGCATGTGGTCATCTGGTGGGGCTAGAGGGGACCTCCTCGTAGGACAGTACCTCCTTGTAGGACACTGGCTGGGATCCATGGCATTCCATCTTTGCTGAGTGCCAACTACATGTCAGGCCCGTGCTTGTACTAACAAGGTGAAGGAGAGCAAGGCCCAGCGTGTCTGCCCACTATGCTCGACAGTAACAGGTCAGCCATGTCTACCGAGAGTCCTAATACAAAGAAACGTGGCTCCTGTCAGGTTAGGCATAGCCTTGTTACTTGCGTAGAGTATATAATATTAAAGTTCTCCGGGGTACTTCTCCATTTATTTTCTGTTTGTTGCCAGTTTGTTTTCCTATCCTGCCCTTCCCATAGCAATGCCTTCCTATAAGAATAAAGGTGCACCGAAATATGTGGTATGAGGTAGACTGGAAAAAAAAGATGCTCCAGTTCACCTTCTCCCTTACCCATGCGCCCTACCATGTAACCTCGTAGTAGTGCCTTTGCCTCCTGTCTCTGGGCCCAGCCACACGACTTGCTTTCACCGATGGCATGTTAGAGTATGTTACTGCTTGTACTTTATCCTTTGCTGTTGCCATGAGAAGAACATGTGTAGGCCTCCCAAGTGGCCCCAGCAAAGGATGGGAAACACGTGCCGTATAGCCACCCACACACCCATGAGCGGGCCACCTGAACCATGGATGCACTGGTGAGCCCGGCTGGGACCAGCCTAGACTAGCTGAGTCCTGTAAATGAGTGAGGAAGAATTGCTAACCATTGCATTCCATGACTTTGGGGTGGTCTGTTCCTCAGCATTATTAAGGCAATTGGTAACTGGTACACAGCACAGAATAGAAGTTCACTAAAACCTGTATTTTGTTTTCTTTCCTTCTTTCTCTCTCCCTCCCCAACATCCAAAGCCATCTTGTCCCTCAGGTCACCACTCTAGGCAAGGGATTCTGTGGGGATGTCCTGGACACAGTTCATCAGCCTATTACACAATAGCTACTTCATACAAATTACCTCTAGTACTTACATCTGCTCTCCAAAGTGGCTATTATTTCCATTTTATAGAGGAGGAAACTGAGACTCAGAGAGGTTAAATTAGAGCTAGCAATGGCAGAGTTAGAGTTAATACCAAAGAAGGTTCATTCCCCTGATCACCCTGCTGGAGGTCAGCTCTGAAAAAGCAGGGGGACGGAGGAGTGCCGGGTGCCCTCAGGGGTCCCTTCCTGGTAGCCTAGGAAGAGGACGCTGGGTCCTACAGACACTGCTCCAGGCTTCCTCTCCTCTGGGCTTGGGGCTGCTTGCCCATCTCAGATAGGGATGTACTCGTGCAAACCTCCTGGACTGACTAAGGGGGCGGAACACAGGGTCCTGGGCTGCTGTGGCTACGAGGGAAAAGCCCACCTATCTCTACTGTGAATTTTCCTCCCTTTCTCCTCCCCTCCAATCTTCTACCTGTTCTCCACCTGCCCTTTTCATTGACCTTCCGGAATCGGCCCAGGGAAGCCCCAGTCAGAGGTTCTAGGTGGAAACTGGTCAGGGAGGGGTGAGCTCAGCAGTGCAGATTCCTGCTCCCACCTGATTTTTCTGGGAAGGAGGCAGAGGAGGAGGCCAGGGCCTTGGGTGGAAGAGGAAGAAGGAGAGCATGTGCCCTTTGGTGCCAGCTACGCACGGCCGAGAGTTGGGCCTCTGCCTGGGAGTCCACAGCTCTTCAGAGAGGCCTTAGAGCTGCCCCTGCTCTGCCCAGCCCTCCTCTCTCTGCCTCCTTGTCAAAGGAGACTTGGCTTGGCTGTGCAAGGCACACAAATGACAGTCAATTAACTCAACTGCTTACTGAGCATACCTACTTATCATGTGGCCCAGCTATGCATGCAATTAAAGGCATCGAGAAAAAAAAGCCTAGAAGGTTTTACTTTTAACACTAAATTCTATTCATATATGCTTGATCTTCATAGTGTGTTACTCATGTAATATGAATGTCAAAACATAACTTTGACTTTAAAAAAACATCACTCTAAAAAAGATAAAAATACCACAAGGCGCTATATAATTTCCACATGAGACATAGAGCAAATTATTTCAGTTTCAGTTCCTTATTAAAGTTGAGATCATGAAACCTGTTTCCACTCAATTCTATGTGGACATTATAAAGGCAAATGAGGATCTATCCACTCAAATCTTAAACGTCCAGTAAAATCAAAGGTGAAGAAAAGTTACTTAATTTTCTTTCATTCTTAACTACCTAGTTCAGCTCTGTGTATGCAAAATGGTGTCTAATGTCCCTGAAAACTGTGGAACTGCTTACTGGGTCTCAAAGATCTCAAGTAACTTTATGTTCTCATTTGCCAAGCAGTACAAAATGAGAAAGGAAGAGGTAAACGTATCAATATAACATGCTGGCCTCTGGCTTTTTTCTGCACAAATTTAAGTCACTAACAATCTAAGAATTTGCAGTATATCAAGTAATGACCATTTATATGCAAACTTACTGATAATTAAAACAAATTAACATGGGAAAGCAGTCCCTGTGATTTGCTAATGTGTTTGCAGGCTCAGTGGTTCTACAGAGGGTAACATTTTAGGCTTTGAGTGGAAGCAGGCGAACTTTGTCATTAACCAAGCCATTGTGAGCACTGTCATATCCATATTAAGTGTATGCTCATTTCTGATTAGCCAAGGAATCCATTTTTTGGCTTACATTATGCAAGCAAATATTTCTGTCAAGGAACAAAACATTTATAGAAAAGAATACCCCAGTACAAGATAGACAGGGGGAATTAGGAGTAATAGAGGAGAGGGTGGAATCAGAGCACTTACATGCACAACCTATGGACTTGAACTAAGTGGGGGTGGGACTGTGGGAGGGTATGGGGGGCTTGGGTGGAGAAGAACAAAGGGAAAGAATTTGGGACAACTATAACAGCATCATCAATAACATATACCCAAAAAACCCCAAACAACAACATCAACAAAAGAATATCCCTTTTCAAAAAGGTGAGGCTAGAAAGGAATGTCAGACATAAGTACACATATGCGCAAAACTCATTCCCTCCAGTGACTGAAATTCGGAGGGAATTTCATATAGATATATCTATATCTATCTATAGATAGAAGGAGTCCATCAAATGACTCACTCTAAAAGATACCTACTACTGGTTCAGCGGCGGACCAGCAGCTGTAAGAGGCACAAGAAAAGGAAAGGGGACATAGGTGACACAGAGTGATGTAAGACTATAGCGAGGAAGCTTCTATGTATTCTGGAACAGACAATGCAACCATTGTTCAGGAAAGGGGGAGAAAAGAATGACAGGAAAGATTTCAGAGGAGGATGTGAGGCATCCAGAAGGAAAAACAAGCTGGAGAGAGACAGGTGCAACAAGGCACGGCAGGCAGGAGAAACGGTGTGCCAAAATGTGGCTGTGGCAAAAAGGATGGGATATGGGCGGAACAGTAAGAAGAGCTACTGACTGGAGTGGGCTACCTGGGGAGATGAGCGTGAGCTGTAAAAAGGGTCCCTGCTCTGGTGTCGAGGGGTCATCATGCCGTATCCCTGGCTTCACTTGTGATCATCTGAAGCTTTGGATGAGATTTAACCCCACTTCAAGATTCTCTTTAAACACATACCTATGACATCATAGCTTAGGAGTAAAATGACATTGACAAGAACTTGATAAAATGAAATATAAAATATTCCAAAATGATGCACTAACATGAATACTTCATTTTCAAATGCCATCTATGAACATGGGGGAGGGTACAATGGGCAGAAACAGTATAATAATATTAAAGAATATTTTAAAATGTATTCACAGATATTTATTGGCTGCCTACTATATGCACCCCCTACTCTTGAGGGACTTAAATTCTAATGCAAGAGAACACTAACGAGTCAGCAGGTGATATCTATGTTCTCCATGCAATGGGAGGGCTAGTCCAAAGGGTTTCTGACTTAGGAAACCAGAGAAGACTTCCTGGAGGCGAGGGTATCTAAGCCAAGACCTGCAATTGAGTTTAAGGTAGTTGAGAAAAAATATGTTCTAGAGCAAAGGACTGACCTGACATGATTAGAGAGCTGGATGGAGCACTGCATGCCTGCAGCTCAGGGTGAATGGGTGGGGTGACATGAAATGAGGCTGGAGGTAAGTAGGAGTCAGTCCGTAGAGGGGCTGATATGCCCTCCTCATGGACCTGGACCTTCTTTCAACTGTCACAGGAACTAACAAAGAGTTTTAAACAAGGGTGTAATGTGGCCAGATTTAGGTTCCAGAAAAGTCACTTTGGCAAGGTTGGGAAATGGATGGGAGAAGGCAAGAATGGAGGCTGCTAAAGTTGGTGATGGTCCCAACTAGGGCATTAGCAGGGGGTATTGAGAGATGTAGGGAGGTATTTAAGACATGTAATCCATGTGGCTCATATAGTTGATGATGAGGAAGACGGAAGAGAGTCCAAGTTGATTTCCAGATTTCTGGCTTGAGATTCTGTGTACAAGTTGATGTGTTCTTGAAAGAGAGAGGGAATAAAAATAAGAGACTCATATAGGGTGGTGACAGTGAAGGGATGGGGTGGGCAGGAACACAAGTTCACTTTGAAAGAGATTGAGTTTATGGACTTTGAGGCAAAGATGTCAGATGCAAAAGGAACTAGGGATCCGGAGCTTAGGAGAAAGATCAAGGCTAGAGAGAGGCCTGACCTGGAAGTCTTCAGCACAGAGCAACAGTCAACAAATTGATGAGGTTACCCAGGGTGAGTACACTGAGTGAAAAAAATAGCCTGTGCCAGGGTGCTGAGCTAGATGGACAGAGCAAGAGAAGTCCAGAAAGGAGCTATAGAAAGAGTTATCAGAATGCTAAAAAGAAAAATAAGAGACTATAGTATTTCAGAACTCAGGAGAAGAAAGGGAGAGAAAAGGGTAGTCAGTGGTGCATCAAATTCCGTGGAGAAGACAGATTAAGAACTGAGAAGTGTCCATTGGATTTGGCTACAAAGACCTCAATACTGACCCTGGAAAGAGCAGGATTAGGTGTGGGTGGAACCAGACAAGAAAGTGGTGGGCCAGAAAGGGGAGGTAAGAAACAGATGCTGAGTTATAGCAACTCTTTCTGGAAGTGAAGGGGAAGAAGAGATAAAGCTAGAACAGGCATTGGGATGGGGGTGTTTAAAAACACAGAGACTAGAACACAAAGTACTGCTTGGAAGAAAGTAATAAAAAGAGGTTATAAGCACAGGAAAGCTTGGGGTCCTGAGAAGGCAGGAGACACAGGGGCCCATACTCGGGTCAAGGGATTGGACTTGGGAAGACTGTCTTTCCTTTTCAGAAGAATTTTTAGAAAATGGTGAGACATTGGACATTGAGAGTGAAGAAAGAATTCACTCTTGTGCCTTAGATGTGAACTGAAGTGAACTCAATTCACTGAGTTCATTGGGTGTACACTTTAGCAGTCAACTGAACCCAAGATTCTAAAAACCCTTGAACTTAGGAATTTCTTACAGTGTTTCATAAAAACAAAAATCTCACTCCACACATTTTTTAGTATTTGGAGTCAAAGAAGACTATAGGGGAGGTCCTGTTTACCCTGCAGCCTTGTCAAAACATTCTTTAAAAACCACACTGAGTTCACTACAAGGGAAATGTATTTAATACATGCCCTTGAAGCATGGACTGCCTAATTTTTTATTGACTCTACTGGGGCAACATTGGTTAAGAAAATTACATAGGTTTCAGATGTACAACTATGTATTATTTTTAACTTTATTTTTTTCATTGTTGACACTATTACAGATGTCCCCATTTACCCTCCTTTGCCATCCTCCACCCAGCCCCCACCCCTTCCTGTGGCTGTCACCACACTGTTGTCTGTGTCTATGGGTTATGCATATCTGTCCTTTGGCTACTCCGCTCATCAGGTCATCAGGTGTACAATCCTATAATACATCACCTGTATACTGTCCTGTGTGTTCACCATCCCAGGTAATTAATTTATCCTCCCTTATCCTCTTCTACTTCCCCCTCCCCCTTTCCTTCTGGTAATCACCATATTGTTGTCTATGTCCATGGACTGCCTTATTTTTTTTTAAAAAGATTTTATTTATTATTTTCAGAGAGAGGGGAAGGGAGAGACGCAGAGAGGGAGAGAAACATCCATGTATGGTTGCTTTTCACCTGCCTCCAGCTACAGACCTGGCTGGAGACCTGACTTGCAACCTGGTTATGTGCCCCGACTGGGAATCGAACCAGCGACCTTTGGGTTCGCAGGCCGGTGTTTATCCACTGTGCCACCAGCCAGGGCTACCCTATTTTTAATAAGAAGCAGTGATGCATATAAAAGACTGTTTAAAAAGGACTTGCTTACTGTCTAGTCCATGTTTTACTGGAAGAGATTTTGAGAGTGTAACCCAGCAACTACTAAGAAATGCATGTCTGCAAATTCAAAGATCATATGGATTGAAGAAATGGCTTTTATCAGTGTTTATCAAACAGATCTGAAACGAGTTCTTAGATCTGCTTCAAATACATTCCTGTTCATTTTTAGAGCAACATTTTAGACATTTAAACACAGAAAATTATTTTTTTCAGCAATGAGAATAAATGCTCTACCAGATTAGTTTTGTTTTGGGTTGGACTTTTTCCCCCTTCCTTTCATCTAAGAGCCACTTGGAATTGAAGATGAGTTGTCACAGGGAACAAAATCTCATTTATTATACCCTTGACTTTCTTTTAAAGAGGGCACACTTGTCTGTTCCTATGCTCTACTTCCTTTTAGCAATAAATTAGCTTTGAAGTACAAAATTCCTTGAAATCAAGCAAGAGTTTTTACATGTTAATTGGCTCTGGAAAGAAAAGGGCTAGTTTACTAGGAACCCTTCAATGTGGGAGTTGTGCCCAATCATAGGCCGAAAGGACCCACCTGCCTCTTTTCTCTGGAATAAAAACACAAATAAAGCAGAGCAGGCAGTCAGGGGTCAGTGCCTAATGTCAGCACTCACCCCGGCCAGGGCCACTGGACTCCATTGTGTGGCCTGGGGGAAGTGACCCAAGAAGCTGTGGAGAGGTACTTCTTAAAGAGAACTCCATCAAGGATGACTCTCAAGAAAGCCAACCCAGTTTCTAGATTTATGGGCGGTGGTAATGTCTCGCAGTTGTCTCTGCCTGCAACATTCTGCTGATGTAAAGGGAGAGCACTGTTTCATATAACGAAAGCCATGTTTTCAAAAATCAGATGCATGTAGTCGGGGAGAAAGCATCCATTGTGTATACCCGTGCGGGGGGCAACCAGACTGTAAGCCTTCCGAGGAACCCCTAAACCTGAAATACCGGGTTGAGAGCCGCAATCAGTGCCCGCAGCAGGCAGAACACCCTGAAAAATAGTTCAATCCCTCGGCCCCGCAACAGAGGCAATGCTCTTCCTCTGCGGAAGGAGAGGGTCGCCCAGCATCTTTTGTCCTGTCTTCATCACCTCCTCTTCCTTTGTTATCCCAGACGCCTGGCAGAGAATCGAAGCCAAGGGGTGCGAGAGGAAAATCTGAGGCCCTGTTGGCCTGGAGAGCGCTAGGACCTACAGCTGGAGCTACCGATCAGGGTCCCGCGGGGATTTGACCCCCAGAAGGGCCACCTACGTTCCCTGGGTTGAGACGGAAACTCGCTCAGCCTGCAGCCGGGGCTCGGCTCCCGCGCTCCGTGGCGCTGTTCGTGGTGCTGAAGCCCGCGCCCCGGAGCGGAGGCGGCGACCAGCCCCCGGCAACCGGCTGCCCGGGGCTCTGGGCCCGGCGCGGCGGGAGGCGAGCCGGGAAACAGCCGCTGCCCACGGAGCTGCAGCCGGCTCCACAGCTTGGCTCCAAGTCCAGCTCACTGGCTCACCTCTTTGCAACTGCAAAATGGCTGGTTCACGTTTTCTCTTCCCCGGGGGACTCCACAGAGCCCACCTCTGGCTCGCTGCTTTGGCACCTCTCTTCCTGGACGTCCTCCCTGCCCCCACTAACTCTCCCCGCCCCCACCTTTGTCCAATGTGTTACCTTTGCAGAGCACCTTACAGTCGGCACAGCTCTCACTGGGCCCATCCCCGGAACCATTACCTCTCCTCTCCCATGGATGTTTGCTGTCTCTTTCCCTCCTCCCCCAGCACCCCGCACCTAAGGAGGGGACCGCTATCTCAACAGGGTGAGCGCAGGGTGGGTGGTCGCCTCACCCACCGCAGAACCACTCATTTCTCCATGGCAACGAGTGACAACAGGCAGAGGTTAGAGTCCCAAAGGACCAGGAATAAGTCCCTAAAGGAACGTCTAGGAAAACATGGGGAGTGGTCAGAAGGATGAGGAATGGGGACCCAGATCTAGGAACAAAGTGAAGGAAGGGGCCTGGGCATGCTGGAGGTCGAAGGCTCGTGGCAGGAGGACAGCTCCCGGCAGGTGGCGCTCTAGCTCAAAGGGCTCGGTGGAAGCCTGGACTGCTGACTCCGCCTCAAACCTTTCTGCTGAACACACCCACGGCTCTGTTTGGAGGTCTGTCTTCCTCTTGATCCAAGCACTTATCCAGACTATATTTCTGCTAGAAAGCACCGTTTGCACAATTCTGTTTACTGTAATGCACAGGAATGAAGAGAACATAAATAGAAAAGAGAGGGTCAGTGGGAGGATTTTTTTTTTTTTCTGGTGTGATTGATGGTACTCAGATCAAAACTGTTTAATCATCAATAACATGATTCAGCAACTGGAAACTGTAAACAACTTGTGCAACTGCTTGCTTTGGTCAAAGCCCCAGAGGGGCCAGCCAGGTTGAGCCAAGTTTGGGGAGGGCAAGGCCGGCAGGATGCTCCCTCCCTCCCACCAGGGCTGAGCCGACAGACAGCCTGACTGGCTTGACCTTTGGCTTCTGCAGCACAAGCGTGGTTGGGCTGGGGTTAATGGCACTTTGCAGGGCGCTCCAATTGAGTAAACAAAAAATGCCTTGCCCTGTTCTAATGGAGCACATTATTCGGAGGCCTCAGCCTCCATCCAGGCCCCTGCAGCTGCTCTGCAGGTCAGTGCTACCAATAAAGCAATTAGCCAATGAGAAAACTCTTCTTCCCTGAGGGGGGCTCCAGGGTTTTGCGGCAGTTGCCCTGCTTTGCTTTGGGGTTTTAAACAGACAATCCAAGTGGATCTGTGCTTCTTACATCAGACTCCAGGATGAGGACAATGAAATTGTGTGTTTGCCGAGTGTGATGTTTTAAGGGACTGGTTCCTTGTTCAACGCAGCCTGGAGAGCTCACTGCTTCCTGTTCAATTAACCTGAACCAAAGCTGAACTCTGCCCTTTGAACTCACTCAGCAGATAAATACATTAGCTCACCTAAGGAATCATTAATATTTTTCAATCACATAAAACAAACATGAATGTCTGAACACAACCCAAGAAATAGCCAATTAGGAATAGTAATACATGCACCATATTGGGGAAGAAAAAAATCACAAGTGGATGCTATTTACAGAACCAAAGGGTCAAGGAAAAAATGAAATGGATCATGCCAACGGTTCTGGAAACAAAGGGGACTTTCATTTTCATATCTGCAAACATGAGTGATACTGAGCAATATTTAGCAAGTCCTGTTCCATCTATGCTCTGCAAGAAAAACTGGACCTTACTCTTGTCTCTCTACCACCTTGCATCAGAACACGCACCTGCAAGCGCCCCCTCAGGGTCCATGCTCACATAGAGTCCAAACAATTGCATTTCCTGGCGACAATTCTATTCCTGATTTGCTACAAATGAACCAAAATAATTTTATGGAAGTATTACTCCTTTGAAGTGAACCAGCTTAAATGAACCAAGCTAGTGGATTGATTGAAATAACTTTACGGTAGAAAAGGATGTTTCTGAAATGTTGCTACTCTGGCATACAGACAGATTTTCTTTGGTGGGAAAGAGGGAGGGAGGGAGGGGATGGGAGAGAAGGGAGAGGGAGAGAGAGAGGGAGGGAGGGAAAGAGAAAGAGAGAGAGAGAGGGAGGGAGATGAGAGATGCTAAATACATCCATTTTGTCTTTATCCCTGCATGTCACCTTAGAAGAATGAGAAAAACACCCCAATCAAATCATTACCATTTCAGTTTGATTCAATTTCACTTCCCACAATTCTGCCTCCCGACCCCTCCCCTCCTACCCTCTTTTCATTTTTGTCTGGTTTGGAGTGTGGGCTTAATGCCCAGCTATCCTAGATGAGAACACTTAAAGGAATATCACAAGCACAGGGTAAATCTATTGAACGAGGGTCTTTAACTATGTGGTTTCCTTAAAGGGAAAGGTTGGATCAATAGGATCAATATGAAAGGTTTCCCTGGCCCTGCATAAAAGGGTAAGGGCTTCTCTTTTCACTGGTTTAACTTTACTCTCTGACAAATGCAAATCAATGGATCTGTGTTTACAACAGATTCCCTAACAGACTCAACTTGGGTAAAGCCCAGAGCCGCGCCCTGGGGGTGGGGAGGCCAAGCTGCATCTAGAGGGATGCTCCCGGCCCTGGAGATGCAGCGGGGAGTGCGATGGCTGCGGCTACCAGTCACCCTTAATGCAGGGGCTTGCTGTCCACTGGGGTCCTGCCGCCGCCTGCGGCCTCTCCAGACAGGGCAGGAAAAAATGGAAGAAACAGTTTCCTCCAAGAACGTCCCCACCCAATGTAAAGATAAAGCCCAAATTCCTGGGATTTGGTGAGCGAATCCACCTTGTTTCCCACCAGAATAAATTTGGGAGGCTGACTACACAGAGGAAGCAGAAGTGAAACACCTATAATGGAAGCAGCTCAAGTATTTGAGCTCTAACAGGCTCTTTCCGCCCTTTCTTAGGTGGTCACTGGCTCTCTTAGCCATGACAAGGCACGCCGCTAAAACTGGATTTCTTTCCCCTTAATTTTAGCTTTCCCTTTAAAACTGTGATGCTTTCCAGAGATTACGTGACTTTAAGTCAATAGCAGTTACAGAGAAATTATTTTTCTTCCTGCAGGAGAAAGTATATGTATATTTGATTACATGAGCCAAAGTCCAATGCTGATTAAATTACGTTGGAGGTGTGCTTCCAACCCAAACACAGTCTGCTTTCTACAGAAGAGTAATGGATCTTCAAATGGCAAGAGAGGAATGCAGAGCCTCCCTTCCCTCTGGGACAGTTTGTGTGGGACAGTTTTTCACAACAAACGGCCACAGCTTCTAGGAATCCTGCTCCCCAGCTGAGACTGCCTCTACCCGCACACCTGCAGTTTGCCTCTGCGCCTTGCCCCTCTGCACCGTCAGACATCAGATGGGCTCACTTACCCAATCAACTTCCCGGATCCTCGACTTAATCTTTCATTTCCGCCCCTGCAAAAACCTATGCACTTTTGTTTTCTCTCTCCCTCAAAGTCGGCCCTGAGTGAGGCACAGCGATCAAAACACCTTTTCCAAAGTCACTGAAATGGCTCAGGAGGGCGGACTGGGTAATGAGGGGTGCTGATGGGCCCCCAACCCATCTTGAGCAGACTGCACCGGACAGCATAACGGGCCCCAGTGGGCTTCCTCATCGTGGTCTCTCCCCACTAGGAAAAATGTCCCCCTGGGTGAAGCGACTTTCTTCAGGCCAGGGAAAACAAGGGTCTCTTGAGAGGTCAGGTGTGAACATAATCCAGAGGGTCTTGGATGAAGGTTAATACACAGGGTGCCTTAATACCCACCCCTTTCCCCAGGGCCCTTTACCCAAGCGATCATTGCTACTTAATTCCCTCTTCATTTCCCTTCCTTTGGCAGGAACCCAGAAACGGAAACTTTCTGCTTCTTCCCTGAGGATTTCATTCCTCCAGGGAGTTCCCCCTGCATGATACTACTTTTCCTGAAGACAGAGTGTGCCAGCACCATCAGCAGCCATCCCGTGGTTGGGCCCAGGACTTTCTTCCTGGGAACTCCTCAACTGCCTTCCTCCGACCTTCCTTTAGAAAAGGGCTTTAACAGCTAGAAAATCAGCAGGCGACCCTAAAATGAAGTTTCGGGTTGAAGACGGCAGGAGAAGCAGGCTTCTCCTGGACCTGAGGAAGGTAAACCACCCTCAGGGTGGGGTGGGCAGTTGCTCTTGCCTCTGCACAGACTGAGTCAGGAGGGAGTCACCAGGGAGCGCGCCTCCTCTTGGAGACACGGAGACACAGAGAATCTGGGGGAGTTTTCCTCTGTTCTACCCTCATCATTCACCAGGATCCATACCCTGTTTTGGGATTCTAAGATGGAGATGGGGGAGAGTTTAAAACTCCACTCTCCAAAACGCCTCCACTCTCTGAGGAGGGTAATGTCGGAGCCCTTCATATGGGGCATGTGGGGAGGGGCCAGTTGTCTTGCTAACCCGGAGGAAACCCACCTACCCTTGGTGTCTATAGCTGATTACGGATCACCTGACCTAGTTCACTGTAGTTTCCAGCAGGAGGGTAAGGGCACGTCTAACTAGGAATCAAGGGGCTATATCCAAGCTGTTTTCTTTAATGAACCATGCTGATGGGAAGACGACCCCTACCTGGGGAGGAACGGAAAACTCTCTGACCCTTTGCAACACCTCAAAGCAGAACAATGCAAGATTCTCCCACCTTCCTTTTTCTCATTTCATTCTTGGAGAAGGAAAGGAAACATTGTTTTCCTTCCAGATTGAGACTTTCTCCGGAAGGGAAGCTTAGCTTTCTCCAATGGGAAGTTATACTTTCAAACACCAGATCAATTAAGCTTTCACCTCATCCTCACTGCTGTCTCACATCTTTCCTTCTTTCCAGATTCCCCTTAGTGTTTCTTCTGGGAGAATAGACCGCCATTTGGCAGGGAGCACTCGGCAGGTGTGGAAGTCTCCTGCGCTGGGCAGGACACGAAGAGTTCAGATGGTCCTTTCCCGAGGCTGCAGGTAACCCAGGGCAACCCCCCCCCCGCCCGCCTAGGCCTGAACCCTACTTCTCCCCAGCTGGTGAGAAGGGGAGGAGGTGGTGGGGCCCCCAGTCTGGTTTTTTAAACCTTCTCCACCCGCCGGTTGACCTAATTAGCCGTTTGCCAAGCAGACAATTCTGAGGAACGAAGCCGGGGCCTTTGTCACCAGTCGCATTTCATAGTCCAACTGCCGCATCCATGTAGAAAGTCTGCGAATGAGCTCTCTCTCTCTAAACGAGAAGAGGCCAAGGATGGGAGGGACCCGCGGATCCCCAGGCTGCGCGGTTTACAGGCAGCTTTCAAGACATTTCCAAAGTAGGGCTCAACTGTGCCCGCCTATCAAGAGGATGGCCGGATTTCCTCGGTGGTTTTGAGGGAGGACAGAAGTCGCCCCGGGTGGACACAGCTCCTGGAGGACAAGAGAACTAGCAGGGCACGGGTGCGGGCTGCGCACCGCCTTTGCCCACGCAGCCACCGGCAGAGCCCGCAGCAGGAGCGAGCGCAGAGTGGGTTGTGCGTGAGGGGCTAGGGACATGGGCAGGCAGCCCAGCGACAAGGGAAAGCCTTCGGTACGACGGGGCAGGCTGGAGTTGCTGGGGGCAGGAGCCGAGGCCAGACCCAAGCACGCCCGGGGCTGGCGCGGAGGGCGGCTGGCAGCGCCGGGGAGCCGGGGTGCCGGCGGACGCTCTGCTGGGAAGAGCGCGCCGTGGGGCTTACTGGAAACGCGCCGGGTCAGGTTCCAGATCAATGAAATCTGGGTACACGCGTTTACGTTATTGTTGCCAGCATTAATGCTCTTTTAATCTTCTAAACATTATCAGCATCGATCTCCCTCCATATACACATTTGTTTGAGAAAGTGACATAACCACATGGTGGAAAGCCTGAAATAAAAAGAAATGCGCGGCCTCGTGCGTCCAGGGCGCCGGGCGGCCTGGCCCACTCGTGCGCAGCCCCACTACCCTCCCTCGTGTCCCGCCTCCTCTGCCGGCTCCTGCTCACTCAAGCGCATCTGGGAGGTGTTCTCCGGGCACTCGGGGCTTGACCAAGCAAGGACAGTAGCAACAGCTTTTAAATTATTAATCTGATTGGCTAGCGGGGGAACGGCTTCCGTGCCGACTTGGGTTGCCAGCGGCCTCTAGGGCCAGGATTCCAAACTAAACTGCAGCAAGAGCTGAGCTGAGCAGGGCCGGGAGCCTTGGGGCCGGGGGTGGAGATGGGAGGGGTCCGCGACATGAGTTCCTGTCCCCTGCTGAGCCAGCCGGCGTAGCCCAGCGCATCCTGCCGGGAAAGAGACACACTGGCAAGGGTGCTCCTTCCAAGAGCCTCTAGACCCAGCTCGGCCCGCTTCCTGCTGCGGAAGTCAGGTGGCCCCGCAACATCTAGGTAGGTTAGTCAAGGGCCCTCCACAGTCTGAACGGAGGTGGCTCTAGATTGGCCACTGGGCATTGCTGCCTGAAGAGGGCCGAGCGTCTGTCTGTCCCTCCGGGGGACCAGAAGCGGGTTCCCCTCAGATCACCCCAGTAGCCAGGGTTATAGGATTTGTCGGAGGCTCTGCTCTGTCTTCCCCGTGTTGGAGGAACCACTCCCTCCACGGAGGCTTTGATTTGCCTCTTCGGAATCCTGGTCCAGGTTCTTGCCTGGGTTCTCTCCCTCTTTGTTCACCTTTGTGCTTGGTTCAGGGGCTTTTCTTGGGCTAAGAGCTGGAGACTATTGGTTCTCCAGCCGTGGGAGTTTGTTCTCACAGCCTCTGGTCCAGTTAATAAAAACTGCCCTGCAAGAGCCAGCCCTGAAAAACCTCTAAAGACACCCGACTGGGAGCCGTTTCAAACACTTGCTGCCTCACCACCCTTTCCCAACGAAATAGCGCACTTGGAGCCCATGTCTCAGAAATCTAACGCTGGAGCAATCCGAGTTTCCCCATGTCCTCTCCCTTCCATTGAAATGCCACCTTAGGCTACGGATACACAGGGGAGGTGGGTAGGAGGGAAAGGAAGGATCTGCTTCTGCTGTGACATTGTGTACTTCACCTACAGGTTAGGTTTGCCGGCAATGGCCTAAATCAGACACCTTAATTTTGAGGTCCCTCAAACCCCTACCGGCTTGGGCCTCTGGCAAGACCTAGAGATGCCCAAAATGAGAATGAGAAAGGAAAACTAAAAGGAAATACATAGAAAGAAAAGGCCTGTTCTGGGCGGGGGAGGGGGGGCAGGTTGGAGGGGTGTCACTTCTTTCAGGTGTAGCCGCCCTGTGGAGCTACTTGGATTTGTAAACTTTCCTACCTCCTTCCCCCCGCAGCCAGAGAGAAGAAAGGTGTGGGCCCTCAGTGATGTCCTGGTGGGGATTCCAATCAATACTCCAGGCAGAGAAGGCCTCCGCTTTTCTTCTCCATTTGCTCCTGGCCCCTTAGTGCTCCAGAGTACATAATACCTACTTACTAATGCCAGCTTCTGTGTCAGTGTCTGAAGAGACTGATCTACTGACCCCAAACTGAAAAGCCTTCTATATAATAATAAGCACTCAACGTGCTTGTACTTGCCGATAAAATGACCAGATAAAAAGGCTAAAGCTCTTGTCCCTTTTCAACTTGGGGTAATAAAAACAGACACACATTTGAATGCTTGAACAAAATGGGGTCCTCAGCAGGAATTTTCCACTCGCTGAAGGGGGCTTTCAGTCTCCCTCAGAGGTGACTTCACCTCTCTTCCTCCCCAAAGTCCCCGAGCAGTCATCCCGGACTCTCCGCCGGGGTGGGGGGTGGGACTGGGGAACCCCCAGTGGGCTATACTTACCCTTCAGACCAGCAATGGTGGGGCCATTGGAAATGCTGAGAGGCGCTAATGGGTAAAGAGCGTTACTTGTCACGTCACTTTCAGATACTTAGGCACATGGGTGTTTTTCCCCTCTGTCCTTTATGAGACATGCATGGGGGGGTGTACAGCACGATGAGGTGGGCTAGAGTAGAATAGCTATCATCCCGCCTTTAACTGTAACCCCCAAAGACCAGCTGCCATGTTCCTTCTGGCTGCCTAAGTCCAGGAAGCCGGCACATGCTGGAGCTCACCAGAGAGAGATTGGGGGTTTTGGGGAGGGGGTAAGACAAAAGGGAACCACGTTGCTGGGAACTGTCAGTAAGCCTCCGATTTATTTCTCACTGCTACTTTCCATTCACTGCTTAATCTTGCTAGGAACCAAGAGCAAATCGGAGAAAAATTAGGAGAGAATGAGGAGTAAGCTAAAGGAAAGAAAGTAGATTTCTAAATCCAAGCAAAAGTACTTGGAATGCACCGACTTGAAAAAGCTTTGGCGCAAAGCTAATTTTCTTCATCTTCTCAGATCAACACTGCAGGGGTTGGGGCTGGGGGGCGACTGGAGGAAGGACTCTTCCAGCTGCCCGCAAAGGCTGTGGTGATCAGATCGGAAACGCCTCCTCATCAAGCCTGGGTGAAAATGCATCCGCGAGCTCTGTCCGGTGTCGACAAAATGCCCATAGGCCAGGCTCAGCAACGGGAGGAGAGCCCAGGGGCTCTAGGGAGGAAGCCGGAGCTTTTCCTTAAGCTCTCCCCTCCGGAAGCGCAAAGTGTGGGGTGGGCTCAGATGCTCGCACCGTCCCTCTGTCCTCGCCTATGTAAATCACTGCCATCACTACTTGTCTGTCCCCTTGATGGCCCGCTGATCCCCAGAGATCGCCCAGTCCAAGATAAGCTGCACAAGCCGGTTTGTGCTAGGGTACAGTGTGTCCTTCCCAGCAGGGAGCCTGGACACTTAGCCTCTCAGGGCTCGCAGCTGGATCCTGGTGGCAGCGCAATTGCCACGCGCACCGCGCTGGGTCTGTGCGCACAAAAGCGCGCAACTGCTTGCCAGTCACAGCTACTGCCGTTTTTCTCCTTGGCTCCCACCGCCCACGCAGGAGGTGTCTGTGCTCCTAGAACAATAGAGGGGTGTACCTCGCAGCTCGGCCGCTAGAGGAGGCACAAAGAGCCAAGCCGGTTCCAGAACAATGTAACCAGCGCGTCAACTCTTCCCCTCCTGCTTGCCTGCCTGCCTGCCTGCCTGCCTGCCTGCAGCCCTCCCCGCCAGGCTACCGGCACAACCGGCATCCCCTTAATGTAAAGGCGGAGCCTGTAGCCCGAGGACAAGATGCGTTAACAAACCTGCATCTTAATTTCTCAGCACCTTTGCCTGCGGCTGAGCCCAGCCAAACGCTCGGAGGAGCCGGACAAGGGTGGCTGGCAAGCAAGGCACAGCGCTCTCCATTAGTTTCTCTTTCGCCACCCTCCCAGAGGTGGATGAATGTAGCAGACCCAAACTTCATCCTTGCACCCTCCCCTCCCTGTGGGCAGTGACACGGGAGCTGGCCCAAATGGGCTCTTTGGGTGTGAAAGTCCCCGCACCAATGCCAAGGCTGCAGAAGGACTCAGGAAGCACTGTTACAGTCTGGCCACCCCGTTCCTGGCGCGGGCTAGGCTGTGACTCCTGCCATTGACCAAATAAGTTTGCCTGAGATGGTGGGTAGGAGAACAGAGAGAGATCTTTTTCCCTTCTAAAGAGCAAAGCCCCGCAACTGCCTCCATATATGGGAAGCAGGCAGCCTGGAAAGCTGAAATGTATTGTCTAAGAGTTCAAGTGCACAGGGTTTTGAATAAGGGCAATACTAGTCTCTGTGAGTCTTGGAAAGAGAGGGCGCCTGGTAGACACTGGGCAGCCCATCCTGCCTCAGAAAGAAAGGGCAAAGTTGGCACATGGAAGGGAGAGCTAATGAAGTGTGTGCATGTGTGTGTTGGGGTACTGGTTGATGAAAGCTCGTAGACAAGAAGGAAGGGAAAAAAAGCAGAAAGAACAGGGTAGTAAATGGAAACGGAAGAGGAAATAAATTCGAGAAGAACTATAAAGTGTGTAGGAGAGAGCAGAGAAGTACTAGGCAAAATGAGCAGGGGTCACAAGTGTCCCGGACCCCTTTCCCCAGTAGCTTGGCAACCCTCTGGGCTTACCTGCCAGGCGTAAGGCGGACATGCGCTGGAACTCCGGCTCCTGCAGCCACTTCCACATCCTGCGGAAGGTCTCCCTGCCAGATTTGAGTTTACTCCACGGTTTGGGGTTCCGCAGCAGGTCGGAGAGAGTCCCCTGAGACCGGCACAGCACCCTCTGCGCAAAGATCGCCTGAGGAATGCTGTAGCGCTTCAGCTCGGCGGTGATGCGCTGGGCCACCTCTTTGGTGTTGATCTCCTCCAGCTGGCCGGATGTGGCCACTTGTGAGCCCGATGAGGACGAGGGTGGACGCTCGCGGCTGGGTGCCAGCACCGGCCCGTGGGACTGAGCATGACCCGGGTGGTGCAGGCCATTGAGGTGCGACATCATGGCCGTGGGCGGGGTGCCCAAGCCCCGAGACAGGTGCTGCTCACCGCGGGTCAGCATGGCAGTGTGGTGCGCGTCGAAGTTGGGGCTGAGCATTTTGTCGTGGCCCGGCGGCCCGTAGTTGGGCAGACTCTGCTGCGCGTTGTGGAGGCCACCCAGCCCGTTGCCCAGCGGCGTGGCGGCGAGAGGGGACAGGCTCTGGCTCATGCCGGGCATCTCCTTGTACGGGCTGTAAAGGTTGTTCATGGCCGGAAGCCCGCGCTCGTCGCGCATGAGGGTGAAGCTGCCGCTGACGTTGCCCGACAGGCGCTGGTGGTGGTGGTGATGATGGTGGTGCGGATGGTGGTGAGGATGTGGGTGGTGGAACTTGTCTGACACGGTGGAAATGGGCGGCAGCGGCTGGAGAGGCGTCAACGTGGTGTAGGTGTTGCTCATGCCCATGCCTGGTGGGGACGAGTCGCAGGACATGCTCATGGCATGATGGAGCGGGATGGAGAGCTCTGGCCGGTAATCACCGCCGTCCAGGATTGAGGCCATGCTAGTGACCATGGCCGAACGCGACGCCGCCGCTGCTGCCGCCGCCGCCGAGCCCAGCTCCTGGTGAGCCGCAGGCGGCGGAGGCGGGCCCCGCAGTGAACCAGCAGCGCCGCGGCCCGCGTGGTGGGGGCTGGGGCTGGCCAGCAGCTCCTGCTCATGGCCTGGGCCCCCGCCGCCGCCCCCGCCGCCCCCACCGCCGCCCCCGCCGCTGCCGCCGCCGGCCGGCCCGTGTAAAGTGCCCAGACTTTCCATTGTCAGCTCCGGGTTCATGGCGCAGCCTTCTAGTTCTTTGGTGAGGCATCGATAGGCGGTGTAGGCAGCCTTCATTCAGTCCATCGGGGCACGGGGGCGGCGGGGGCGGCCGGCGGGCTGGCAACGCGCGCGTGGCGGAGCTCGGCCGCGGCGCAGGGGAGGGCGCGGGAGTGCGCGAGTGTGTGGAGGGGGAGCGTGCGTGCGGTGTGCGCCCCGGGTTGCGGGCGGGCGCGCCCGGGGTGGGGGCGGGGGTGGGGGCGAGCAGGGCGTGCGTGCCGGAGAGGAGAGGGGGCGGGGAGGGAGAGAGGGAGGGATCACCGAGCCCCACCGCTCGGGCCGGCGCGCTGCTTAGCCATGTCCTAGCCCGCTCCGGCGCCGACGTCTTCTGTTTGGGTGAGCTGGAGCTGTCCAGAAGGGCTCTGCCGCTGGCCGGGGCAGCCAACCTACCCTCCAGGACCCGGGGCGGGGTAGTGCCCGATGAGCGTTGCAAATAGCCACTCAGAGGCCACAACTGACTCGGGAGGCGGGCCTTATACGAGACTCCACCAATAGATTAGGAGGGGGTGGAGCTGTGCGTTTCATGTTTGGCTGACGGCACTGTGTCTTTTTTCCTCCTGAGCCACAAGAATCAAACGTCAAGGAGAGGGAGGGAGGGGGGAGAAGGAGTAGAGAGGGGAGAGAGCGGAGAGTGCGAGCGGTGGACCGAAATCGTGTTGAAGATGCTGTGCTGTGTCCCTCCTGAACAGCTGCTGTCTGGGGGAAAATGGCATTGCTTCAATTCCCTTTGCCTCACCCCAAAGCTTCTCTCCAGGATAGGAAGCTGGGAGAAAGGACTCCACTAAAACAAACACATGTCTCCTAGCAAGCCACTTCCTAAGCGTCCCTAGCTGGGAACCAGTAGTTTTTAGCCTTTTAAAATGCAGGCACTAATGTATTCTAATGTAGGGTAAATGCCCGAGACCGGAGCGTGCGTAATCCACCGGGCCAGAGGAACTCCAGCGCCCTCGCCGCCTGCGAGCTGCGGCCGGCCGGAGGTCGAAAGCCCAGAGGCGGCTCGGAGGGCCCGTGATAATGCATGCAAAGTTAACACAATAACATCATTTAATTACCCGGCAAGCCCATAAATCTCCCCGTTACGAGGATTCAGAAGGGCGCTGCTGGATTGCAAAACAAACTAGAATTCCTGGAGCTGCCGTTTCAAGGTGACCAAATGCTTGCCTCATTTGATCTTGGAAAGAATGGGCGGCGGTAGTGTTGGGGGTGGTGGGAGTGTTGCAGCCGGATTGCTGCCAATGCCTGTCGAGAGCAAACTTCTCCTGGTGGCAGGGAATATGTAAATCTTCGGGACGACACCCGTGGATCTTCCCCCAAACACGGACACACACATGTCCCTCGAATCCCAGGAGAGGAACGCCCCTGGTTACGGCTTGCGGGTAGATGTCACGAAGCTTAGACAGACATCGGTATATCCAAACCTTGTTTCTGGAGAGTCCAGAGGCCCGGCCAGTTCTAGAACGCTCTCAAACTGAGGCTTTCAACAATACATGTTCTTTTGCCTAGAATTTCCGTTGTTCAGTAACCCCGGGTTGGGGACTAGGAGTAGAGCGGGGTCCAGAGAAAGTGGAGATTTCTGCAGCCGGAGTTGAGGGTGGGGAGGTGGTTGAAGACAGTGAGCCATCCGACACCGAAAGCCTTAAAAGTAACAGATTCTTCCAAAAAAGGTTGCACTCTGCCTCCGAAGGTTCAAGCTAGCTGAGGTTGCGCAGATGTTGCCTTTGTTTAAAGAGACAGTAATTAAGGACAGGGTGGACATAAGTTTGAGAAGCGTGACCTATTTTCTTTTGATCAGCTGTCAAAAGAAGAGCAGGAGGTCTCCTTAAGACAGCCCCTTCCAACCACTTCCAGCTGTTAGAGAAAACTTGGTAAGAAAACAGGAACACTGCCTGGAAATACTGTATGTGCCTTCCAGGCGCTTGAGAAAGGTTTGAAAATAGTTCTTAGTCTCCCTGACCTTTTACAGCGGCCCTCCTCTCTTCTAGCTACAGAACCCCTCCAAACCCACCCCTTCTACACTATCCTGTCACATGCAGTACCCAGTGACGCTATTCATAGGTCTACTATTGAGCTCTGGACAATACCTTGTCAATGATTCTTTCAAATAGCCACTTCTCCGTGGTTTCATACCTTGGGTAAGAAAGTCGACAATTCGATGGATGTAATACAACAACAATAAAATTTAAAATAAAATAAAATTAAAGTAAAATTAAAAAAAAAAAGAAAGTCGACAATTCCTTTCATTGCTAGACATACTTTTCTGGATGTTCATATCTCTAACGTCACAACACTGGAAAGGTAGAGTAACCCATTTTTCTATTTCTCTGCCTTTCCTTCCCTCCTCATCCTCTCCTACTGTCTTAACCAATCCCCACCTTATATATGGTGTCTGAACACGGATAATTTGAAACAGTTCATGTTTGAAATACAAACCGCATTTAACAGAAGTTAATGAGTACAACTGTTGTTGGTCTGGGGGAGCTGAGAGACTTAAAGTAGCAGAGGAACAAGGCTGAGGGAAAGGAGCCTGTCTGTTGTGCCCTAGTGCTGAATGAAGCCTGCTCTGTGCTGGCTTCAGGATCAAAGAATAGCCAGTGACCCCAGACTGGGACTTCTATAGGCACTGCCTCTTCGCAGGAAACTAAACATATAAATCGCCATTTAACTAATTTTTCAAAATGATAAACTCCTTTACCAGGCTACCAAGATAAATCTGGGAGCTGCATTTCAGTGTGCCTGGGAGCAGTCACGTGTTGGGGAGTTGAAAGGTGAGTTGCATATTCTCCTGCCTGGCTCTCTCCCTCCCCTTCCCTTCCTCTCCCCTCTCTCCCACCATCGCTCCCCCTTCCCTCGATCAATATTGGTGATCTCAGGGAAATCATGAAATAGTATTGGCTTCTTTGTGTATAATTTCATTGGGCTAGATTAAAGCAGATTTTTTGCACGTTGTTTTTTCTAATGGTGATTTGACGTTTTATATTTCAACCAAAAACCTACTTGAAAGGAAAATTAATGTGCACGTTTAGTCGGTATCTCAATTGTTTACTGAATTAGGTTTGCATGCCCTTCTCCCTTTCTTTCTAAAAAGGGAAAATATTTTCTACTTGAAGACCATTTTAAGAACATCAGTACTAATAAGATTTCCAAGTATGTTTTGAAATCTCTCTGGTGCTTTTTCTCTATCATTCTTTAAGAACACATATGCTAAGCTTCACAAGTTCTGTGACTCAGAATATTTTTAATTTGAAGTTACACTCTTGTTCTCCCCTCTCCTTCGCATTTCATTCACACAAAAAGACTATAGAAATGTGGTAGCAGAAGAGCTAATTCATGACTATTAGAATCTAGACAAATAGTCGCATCAGCCATTTTATCAGAAGCAAGATATCCGTTTCTTGGTATTCCACATCGACATGTCTGATTTTCTTTAAGATCAGGCACTTAAATGGGTCAAAAGAAGCCTCCAAATAAAATGCAGCTTTGACGACAAATGTAAGCTATTGTACTGTAAAGGGGGAAAATCTGAACTTGAGTTAGCAGTTGCAGAAAAAGATTGGAAATTTTCTTACTGTTAGAGCTTTTTGTGTGTTTTTACATTAACTTGTACACACACACACACACACACACACATAGGTTCTATAAGGAAGAAAGCAGTGGACGTTCAATTAAAACAGAGACTCTATAAATTATTCACATGCGCACAAAAAATAAACAGTAAACCCAGTCTGGGTAAGGGGCCCAACGGCTTTGTTTTCACTAAACAACAGTAACCACGACCCAAA
The DNA here is from genome assembly GCA_004026585.1 of Noctilio leporinus. Lineage (NCBI taxonomy): Eukaryota > Metazoa > Chordata > Mammalia > Chiroptera > Noctilionidae > Noctilio > Noctilio leporinus. Next base: position 121,905 of record PVIW01003970.1, on the reverse strand, counting down.
CCCTGGGGAAGAGGAGGGCTGCGGATTTTCACCCGAATGTTCAAAATGCTGAAGAAGGTTTTGTGTTGTGTAGGACACATTCGTGCTACAACTAGGCTTATCAGAGCAACACAAAAAGACATAATGGTGGGTTGATTTGAACTATTTTATTTTTGTCCTTCCCCAAACCATCTGGCGTGTGAGTGTAGGGGTATTGATCAGGATCTGTGAGCTGCAGACCCCATGCCAATCTATAGCGTTTCTGGCAATCAGCATCGCCCATGAATTGCAGCTGTCTGTGCAGCTCCCGAACAGAAATCTTAAAAAAAAAAAAAAAAAAAAAAAAGGCCCCCCTTTATCAAACAGATCATCCGTTGAGGGGTAAGTCAATATCTTTTCTTTGTCATTACATGAGCCAGGATTATGCGGTAGAAAGTTTTTTTGTTGTCTGCTGTAGGCTGCTGCTGCGCCTGCCCCCCACCCCCTTTTAAAGGATGGAGAGCAATTTTCTAGGCATTGAATGGTAATGGTTTTCTAGAAAGGCCTCAAGCATTTGTATGAATCGGACCACAAATGTTGTTTAAATATTGTGGGGGAATTCGAACAGGAGGGAGAAATTCTTCTGTGCTATACACAAAAAATACGTGATAATAGAGCTTTCTAACGGCGCAGAATTTTCTCCCCCTATTCCAGAGCCCCCCCGGTGATGAAGACACCGCAAGTCTGCGATTACTCTTGCAGATGGACGGTGGGTGCTTGTGGCGCAAAAGGAGGATTCGGAATTGTGGCTGTTTGGTAGCTCCATTAGCTTCAATTTTCCTCTGCCTGAAAGCTCGGACTGGTTGAGGACCGGGGAAAGAAAACTAAAAGCAAAGCTACACTAACTTCCTTCCGCTTCTTAGCTTAGAAATTCACCGATACATTTCGGATTCCAGCTGACTCTAGGAAAGTTGAAAAAACAACAACAAAAAGTTATCCAGGTGGTGAGGCTGAGATGGCCCTTTGCCGTAAAATGTCAGGTTACTTGGCCGGGTTTCCGAGGAACTGACTGTTCCTAACTTTCCGTTCACGAAGGACCCTTTACGCTGCCGGGAGTTGGAGTTTATTAGTGTTCTTCCCACCCTCAACTGGAGTCTTAGGAAAAGAACGTGATGCTCCCGGAACCCGGGCTCGCCCGGGGAGCATTCCCTTGGAACCCCAAGCCTAGTACCTGGATTCAGAAGTGGGGAGTGGGGCTGTGGGGGTTCCACCAGTGTGGGGCCTGGGCTGGGGCCAAACCCACCACCGCCTCAGTAGTCCGCACAAGGAGTGGGCAGTCTTAAGGGAGGGAGGAGAAGACCCCACGTCAAAGGGCGTTGACACCTGCTCTGGGGGACCGGAAATCTGGAGTCGGAACACTGAACTCGGAGATGTTGGAGCATCCACCTGCCTAGTTTTGAAGACAGCCTGGGACTAGGTCACCGATCTTGACCCCCTATCCAATCCTATAGAAAGGGGACTGTTGGGAGTTTTGAGGACACACACGTCTGTTCTTCTCCCTCCCTGCCCTCTCTGGGTTCTCGGGCTCCTTGGGGGAAGAGTTAGGGCAAGAGTGGGTGCCCAGGCTTCTGATATGATCAGGAAGGAGGTCACTGTCGCCAGGACTGGGGGTCAGAATTTGCGGCCCATCACACGTCTTCTCTTGGCCCCCTCTTCCGGTTCTGTTTTTGCTGTTGCTATCATTACAGAAGCAGATGGGAAGCACAATTTGACTCTTTAGGGGGAAAATCAAATTCAAAAAAGTTCAGGGGAAGTTAAGGATTCCAACTCGGCAAAACCCAAGGGCTTTTTTTGGGTTAGGGTTGGGGAATCACCATCGTTCTCCCCAAATCAGCCTTTTCTCTAAAAATAACGTGATACTTGAGAAAAGCAACTCGCTAGTTTGAAAGAAATGATTGAATTCCTCTCACTGGCCTTCCACTGTCTCAAGTCTTTCGGTTCTTGTCCCTGTAGCCCTTGTGGGTCTGCAATCCGGCTCTTTTTCTTTCTTTCTTTACAGTGGTGTTCGGAAAGTACAATTTGAGTATGCTTAAAATAAAGTTTTTCTTTCCTCCGGTTGTCACCCTACAAAAGATAGATAAACTGGCGTGAGGTCCTTTTTGTTCAGGACAAGTTGTGCATGAAATCTTTTTGTTACCCTTTAAACGGGAAGGCAAAAGTTGCACTAAAAAGAACAAATTTAACTTTGAAAGTGGAGCGCTTTTCAAGTTACTCTGAGACACCAAGTGCAGGTGTCGCTTCTTATTTTATGGCCTTCTTAAAACGATAATTTATTTATTTGCTCTGGATATAACCATTTTTGATTGAGGATCCAGTGTCGTTTAGGCATTAATAAAATCATCCAGCACTTCTCTCTTTGAAAATGGGAGAGTTTAAATGCCTTTTTGTGTCATTTAAATCGTCGTTGTAGCTACCATGAAAATTTTTAAAAAAAATACGGCATTTTAAAAAAGTTGGACAGATTTAAAATATTATTTCCGATTTCAAAATATGTTTCTATTTGAAACTAAGAACAACCAACCGAGGGATTTAAAATATTTATGCGAATCGGACCACTTCTTTTTCTTTTCTTTAAGACATCACATGATACATATTTTTAGATTACTCGGTATTGCCTCCCAAACATTATTAAATAACCGAGGGAGTCTGAGCTGATCTTTCAAAGTAACGCGATCAAAAGAACATGTTCAGATTAGTTTAGGAGCATTTCATCTTTGGAAAATCGATTCGATGTCTTTTTGGGGGGATTTTTATTTTTGTTTTCTTCCAAACGTGTAAGAGAAAGCCATTCTGGCCGACCGCAGAGTTCAGAGGCGGCCCTCGGATAATCCGGGGCCGTGGTTGTTCCAGGAGCCCGACACGGCCCCCCAGGGCCACTCGAATCAGCTCCGCGGCCCGGCCTGGCCGGCACAGGCACAGGTGGTTTGGCTGCGTCTAAAGAACCACCTGCCACCGGGGTTGGGACTGTCGAGTCGGCGGCGATCGGGACTCGGGACTCGGGCGGGAGACCTGCTGGCGTCGAGGCCGCGGGTGGGAGTGGCCCTGCTGGGGGCTCTCGCGCAGCCCGGATCCAGCTGTCCGGTCGCCCCGAGCCTCGCGGCCCCGGCCCGCGCCGCTAGCCGGGGAGCGGGCAGCGCGGCCCCGCGCCTGGAGAGGCGGAGGGAGCCGGCCAGGATTGATGTCTAAATCAATGCCGTTTCTAAGCGCTTCTCGCTGCCCCTCTCCATCTTCCTCAAAGGCAAATCGCCTCCCGAGGGTGGGCTTCTCTCTTCGCCAAGTCAGCGCGCGGAGTGTCCGCACCGAACCGAAACCGCAGCCCCGGCCGGGCGCGGAGGGGCAGGGGAGCGGGCCTGGAACAGGCACCAAAATGGAGGGGAAGCGCTGGCCTGGCAGCCGCCTAGCGTGGGAGCCACCTGCTTGCCCTGCGCCCTCCATCCCCGCGGCCGCGCCCGCTCGCGTCCCCACGAGGGAGTCCCGCTTCTCCAGCACCCGCGGGCCGCCGCCCGGGGCCACCCCCTCGCTCGGGCACTGGGCGCGGCCTGGCCGCGTCTGCCCTCCTGGCTCCCAACTGCCACCCCCCGTTTTATGGGCTCTGGAAGGGGGGAGACCCTTGCTTTCCAACGCCACGCCGGGCCCTGCTCAGACAGGCCTGGCTGGTTCTGATTTAATTATTCACTGATGAATTAGACAGCGGCAATTGTGAAAAATCAGCGGCCACTATCGATTCGGGGAGCGCGGAGGGGGGTGGGGAGGCTGCGGTATAAGAGACACAAGTCAGCCCGGCCTTCGGGGGCCCTAGACCGGGCGACCCCGCCGGGCCCAGCGCGGCCGAGCGCCGCAGGGCCGGGCCACCCGGGCTCAGGCTTCTCCCGTCGCACTAGGCCCGGCGGCCGCGCGTGGGGCCGCCGGGCCTGCTCTCGCCTCCTGGCGGGGAGACAAAGGGGCCTGGAGGGAAAAGGGCAGGGGAGCCGGCAGGTGCGCTTTCCGGGGGCCGCCCGCCGCGCTGCCCGGCCCGGCGCAGCTGCCCACCCGGCGCCCCTAAGCCGGGGCGGAAGGGCCGACCGCGGGCGCTTCCGGTCTCCGCACGCCGGGCGCCGGGCAGCGGGAGCCGCGAGGAGCTCCTCGCCCGGCCCGGGGGCAGGTCCAGGCTTCTAGGGCTGCGACGGACGACCAGGCCGGGGTGCCAGCTCCCCCACGTGCCCCTCCTCGTGGGCCGGGCAGCCGCGCGGAGCCGGTAACGGTGAGTCCAGCCTCCGCAGCAGCGCGTCCGGCGCCCTCCAGGCGGGAGCCGGGAGCCCCGAGGGCAGCGGGTGCCGCTTCCCCCTCCGTTGCCCTCGGAGCTCAGCGGGAGCGTTTCCCGGAGGAGGATCTGCGGCCTCAGAACCCGGAGCTGGCACACTGGTGTCGCGGATACATGTGATGAAAGAAGCCATCATGCTCATATTGCCGCAAAGCATGTGGAAGGATTGGATGTGGCCAAATAGTGTACAAGCTATTTATTTATTTTTTTAATTTTTAAGTTAAAAAAATACAATATCTATGTCAGAAAAGCCCTGGAAGTCAGGGGGTAGTCCTTTTGGTCGTATTCAAGTCATGTGGTTTTTCCATTACAATTAAAAATAATATTTTTAAAGCGATTTTATTTAAGAGGGAAAGAGAAGGAGAAAACGAAGGGGAGAGGAACATCGGGTGGTTGCCGTTTCTACACTCATGACACGGGGGCGGGGACCCGGCCAACACCCTAGGCTTGTGCCCTGATGACTTCCGCTTTGCTGGCCGAGCCCCAACGCACTGAGCCACATCAGTCAGGCTCCATCCACTATTTGAATGATTTTTTGAAATGATTTTTTGTGTCACGTTGTATCGGCATCACAAATTATGCGAGCAATGTATAGGGCTTAGAGCTCTTCACCCCTCCCCCACCGTGCTTCGTTTTTCTTCTTAAAACTACTTTCAAGTATTTACTATCTCCCTTTGTTGGTGAAATGTGGTGTTCAGATTTTACCCCGGAAAGAGATCAGTACTGGCTCCCTGGAAATCAGATATGGAGTCAAAAAGGGACCTCAGCAACTCATCGCCTGCTTTGTAATTGGTGGGGCTGAGTATAGGTCACTGAACACAAAATGGCCTTTCCAGGCTTGCTTCCTGGGATGGTTTAACAGATTTTGTAATGGTCTTCCAACTGTCAGACTGGGGAAACCTGACTTTGGGGCTTTGTGTTCCCACGTACCAAATACAACGCACTATGTATAGTTCTTTACGGTCTCCACATAAGTTGGTAATCAGAGAGTGCAATTCTTAGGACAATTCTGAAACATGCTTTGAACCACCCTATTTCAAACATGGCCTGTAATGATGAATGTGGAAAGTCCGTAAAATGTTCCATCTGGGCTTGTGAAAGATTTCTTGAAAGTCCTTTGAATGATATTTTGCATACATCTGCTCCAAAACTATACTTTGGATGTAAATTCGTGTTAGTTTGGTCTCCTTTTTGGGTATTAATCTAGGCAGAGGACTTTGAAAATATATTTTATTTATTATTTTTAGAAAGAGGGGAAGGAAGAGAGGCAGAGAGGGAGAGAGACATCAATGTATGTTTGCCTTTCACCTGCCTCCTGCTATGGATCCGGCTGGAGACCTGGCTTGCAACATGGTTATGTGCCCTGGCTGGGAATCAAACCAGTGACCTTTGGGTTTGCAGGCCAGTGCCTTATATCCCCTGTGCCACCAGCCAGGGTTAGGCAGAGGATTTTTTGAGGAAATGAGACATGTTGGTTTTAGTAAAGGTGGGGTGAGTAGAAACACTTTAAAATTTACAAACCAAAAGTTAGATACAGTCATAGCAAGACAAATCTGTGATTTGGAGGGATGTAGTTTATGCCTTTGCAGTTGCTTTGCCTTTGATGTCTTAGGTAAACTGCTTCCAAACACAGTGCACCTGGCAAATGTCAGTTTATAGCTAAAGATTTAGTTCCCATTTATAGACTTCTTTTGGAGGGGGGGAGCTACTGGCATATCTACTTTCCTCTGCAAGAATTGTTTGATTAAAAAAGGAAAAAAAAGAATTGTTTGATTACCCTTTATGCTCATGTTTTAATTTTATTCTCAGCTCTTAAGTTAAATATTGTAATTTAAATATTGGAACATCAATGGGGCAGCAACCAGTCAGACTATGGAGAGTCCTAGGAAACTATAAAGTATTGTACAGAAAATGGATGGTGGTTAGTTAATTCATTAATTAGTTCATTTAAGAAATATTGAATATCTTCTAGGTGCCTCCTTGTGTTTTCGGTTGCAAGTAAGATGAATTATCTTTAACATAAATAGGAAAGAAATTCCATGGAAGATGCTGGGTAGCTCACAGGTTGATAGAATCCATGAGATGCAAGCTTGGAAAACAAGCAGGAAACAAGGGACAATAGCAGCAGCAGCAGTGTCAAGGTCACACCATGCAATAGACAGCTCCTGTGGTCACTTTTGTCCCTGTTGCTATTGCCAAAAGCAACTTCTAGGCTAGCCCTGTAATTTTGTGTTGCCTCTGCAAGAGCCAGTGGAGGGGAATGGGGGTGGGGGTGGGGAGCGGAGGGCCTTCTCCTATGGCACATGCCAGGATCCCAGCTATCTAAGGATACTGATTCCATCTAGACTGCACACTTCAGGGAATAACCTAAAATAAGTGGACGGTGGGAAACAAAAAAACAAAACAAACAGCCCCCAGAAACATGTTACCACATAGGTGCTGGGGTTGGAACAATGAGCAAATCAGATGTGGTCCTGGCTCTCAGGAATCTTACGTATTAGTGGGGTGATGATAACTGTTAATTTTTTGTTTAAAGAAGGGAAAAGAACAGCAAAGAATTAATTATTTGTATCTCATCTCAAAGTAATGGGCAAAGTTTCCCCCTATTTTCCCCCTTTCTTCTTTCTTGGGTAAGGTTGGACGTTGGTCTGGGAAGTTAGAAATGACTGATTTAGGAGGTGCTGTGTCCACCACCCTCAATCCCAAGGTCAAGGGTGTGGTGGAAACAAAGTCTGGATCTGGAGCTGATCCTGGCAATCCTGTTGCCTGGCTCCCTCCTTCGGTAGATGCTCTCCAAGGTCCTTTCCTGTCCTGCTTCTCCTCTGATTTACTAATGAGGTCTTAATGATTATCCGGTTAATTTCCTGAGGGCTCTTTGTCAGGTATTCTGAATCCGAATCCAAATTGTTATGGGGTTTATATTCCTAAAAGCTGTTTCTGCTGGGATACATTTGTAACGATTGACTTCACCTTCCCAAAAGGCTTTTTGATTCTTTTTCAAAAATAAGTGTTTAAAAACTTCCGGTTCCAAGTGAATGGATTTGTTGCTTCAGGTTTTAACTATAATTGAGTTTTGGTTCCTAGCTGTATTAATTTTTAGATCAAGAAAGGAACAGAGGACAGAGAATGAGAGACCAGACTCTGTCATGATTTAATGTGACCAGTGAGACCAGAATTCCTTCAGAATTATGTCTTTTTCTAGGCATTTACTACACATTTTTATAGGAATTTTTTGAAGAGGATTTTGTTTTCTGTAAATGGAAATTATGTGAGCAGGCAAAGCCTTATTTAACTCCTATTTCTTCAAAGTGGAACCATAGTGATATTTATTATAGCAGGCAAGTGTCCTGACTGGAAAGATGTGGGGACAATTTCAAGGGTCATGTTTAACATTAAGTTTGTTACACAATATAAGCAAATAGCAGCAACCCTGCATATTTTGTATTCTTGGTATTCTGAAAAAAAAATGTGTGTGTCAAAAAAAAAAAGTGTGTGTCAAATGAACACACATTAAACATTGCCTTGTAAATGAGTCTTCTTTATAACCCATTTTAAAAGTGAATACTGCCTTGGAAAGCCAAACAATCATTAGAAAACATTCTTAAAGTACTGATTTCTGCATGTTGGAGCTGCTTATAGCCATAGGACTTGGGTTGGGAGGGGGATGGGCAGCGGGAAGAGTCACATCTATAGGAGTTTATTAATTCAAAATGTGGTAAGGTTTTTTTGCTTGGCTTATTCTCCCCTTCTCTGTGTCACTTCAAATCCTATGCATCTAATACCCTGTGTGTAAACTTTCTGGGTGAGATCCGTAGTAGCAAATGGATTTTATGTTGCAGCTCTAGTACATACACAGTATACACACATTTCAGGAAGGAAAGACACCTTTTTCAAATGCCCTATTGTACTGAACTTCTACTTGGAATGAATTGTTTGATGGTTCTAAGACGCATTATTTTCTCCTCTGTGTGGCATTTGTTTTTATTGTTGCCCACTTAGCACATGCCATCTAATGCTTGGCATTGTCACTTGTGTGTGTGCTTCATTGGCTGCATTAGGCAGTAAGGATGCCACCCTGGAAGGAAGTCTCTAATGACATGCCATAGGGCTTTTGGTCCTATCTTGTTATATATATATATATATAACACACATATATAACATATATATATAACACACATATATAACATATATATATATATAATACACATATATAACATATATACATATAACATATATATCTTTAATTTTATATATATATAAATTATATATATATATTAAAATCTTTACTGAAGGTTAGAAAGACTGCTGATCAAATTTGTAGGTGCCATAGAGCGAACAGCCATAGCTAATATATTGAAAGGCAAAATCAAGATTCAAGATGAAACGTGAATGTTGGAATGAAAACCGACAAAGACCAGCACAAAACCCCTTTGTTAAGGCTAAAAATATACAAATCAAGGGAGATTTCTGAATTGTGACAATAATGCATATGGAACAATGGGGGTATGCATCTTATATAAATGCAAAATAGTTAAAAAGTGTTATTCTGCACGAAAAGCTATTGTCATTTTATACTACATCAATGGAAATACGGTATATAGCTTGCAAGGAAGATAACAGGTCCCCAGTATTGTGGGGTGGAGCTTTATCTAGCTCTAGCTACCTTATTGTAGTATAAACATTGATAAGTTAGAGATTAGCATAGGTCCTCAGGATGTGATGGAAGAGGAAACCATGCTTTCTGTGGAAGCTTTAGAGCAAATGTTTAGCCGAGAGAAGAGGCGAGTGATATGGTGCATGATTGCCCCTTTAAATATTTGCCTAGCTGTCACGTGGCAGGGGGGTGGTTTTTCCTGCTCCCCAGGGTAGTGTTACGACCAAAGGGTAAAAGTAACAGAGGAGCTGACTTTGATTCTAATAAGTCAGGTTGTCCAAGACGACAGCAAGTTGTGGTATGAAGGAGGGCAGTCTTCACCCAGAGGTGTGTCCTGCGAAGGCTGAGGGGCTGGCTGGCTAGGGAGCTGTCAGTAGGGGCCAGCTGAATTAGGCAGCAGGTTGAAACAGGTGATCCCTCTGGTCGAATTTTATAATTGTTTGAGTTGCATATTTGAAAAATAAGTACTGTGAACGTGATTTTATATAGATGATTTTAAGAGATAATAATATTCACGCTTGTAAAAACTTTAAATGTGCATGGTAGAGTATTCTGTATCTCAAAGCACTATGAAACTATTCCTTTATTTATGAAAAATAGAACTTTGTTTCTTGTCTGTGTTTCTAAAATACGAAAGAGCTCTTAAAACCAAAAGTGTTTTGGATCTCCTAAGTTGAAATAACCTTTAACTGAACTTATATGACACTATTCCATTTAGAATTAACATTTAGATATACCTATGTAGAAACTTCGTTATATTTTATTCTGTTCAGGGTTATGATTCTTGCCACTAGCACCTTTCAAAATATATGAACAATTCTCAATTCTAAACCATCTATCTACAAAGGATCTGGTTAAGGGACTGTTATTATTAGTTATCCTATAATTAGTGTTTTGTTTCCTCAGAATAACTTGAATACATTGGCCAAAAATCTAGACAATAAGGTACATTATTTCCCCATGCTAGAATGATTCTCAAGAGCTATTATCATCAAGTCCTTAAAAACTTGTCACAGAAGGAATTTAGGAACCAAATTTGTGCTATACATTGAAGTAAGAAGTTGCTCTGCCATTCCATGTCAATTTTATGAAAGGGTCAGTGGCAAACATGATTAGTGTCAAGGGTCTCCTCCCAAAGCATAATTTGATACTATTTAAGGATGGCTGTGGGTGACAGTATCCAACTTTTCTGGCCTAGGTGGAGTATTTTGTAAGATCAGTTAATTAATGGCTTTCATTTTACAGATCCTTTCTATAAATTGACTCACTCTGCAGACTTTTATGGAACACCTACATATTCTGTGCTCCCAGCTAGACAACAGTGCTTGAAAGAGAAGCAAGATGAAGATAGTAACCTACTATCACACTCTTTTTCCCCTGAAAACAGCCTATAAGATAAGCAGGACAGATGCTGTTGTTCCCAGCATAAAGAAGAAAAAATGGAATCTCAGGGAAATTAAATGATTTGCTCAGGGGCACACATCCAGTAAGTGGTAGAACAGGATTAAAATCTAAGGCTTTAATTCAAAGTCCAGTTAGCTTCCTGTCACATTAATATACATTGAGAACCTGTCATTTGCTGTGTAAAAATGTATCATCTCCTCACCCAGCCCTGATGGGTGTCATTTACTTCTATTTGGCTACTTTTTGTGCTTGGAAAATGCACTATGAAGTAACTTTTTATGGGACGTGGTTCTCCACTTCATACTGTGAACACCACAAAGCCCAAACTTTTCCTCTCTCCATCTCCTGGCATTTGGGACTCAGAAACCAGGAAGCCCAGACAATGAGATAACACTTCTCTGAAAGCCAGACACCAAAGAACAAAAGAGGAGAGAGCCAGGAATTTCCGCTGGAGAAGGTGGTGCGTTCTGCCTCCCATGCTTAATCTTCGTTGATTTCTGGCTATTTTCTGGACACGATTCGTATCCCTTTTCTAGTCTATGCCGTGAGCCATCTGCTTTGCCTTCATAAACTTTATGTGCAGAAGTTAGCCTGAGTCAGTTTCTGTTGTTTTCAGCCAAGAACTTGGACTAGAAGAGATCATTTTATGGATGAGGTAGTGAGAATTGGTCATATTTTGAAGGGAGAGCTGACAGAATCTGTCAAGGGATCGGATATGGAATGTGAGAGAAAGAAAGGAATCAAGAATGATGTTAGAATTTTCGGTCGAATAATTGAAAAAGTAAAGCTATCATCAGTTCCAGTTGTCTGTTACTACAAGCTACTTCCCACAAATAGTGGACTAAAACAGCAGTCATTTATTATTTTTGTTGGCTTGGTTGTTTCACCGTATAATGGCTGGGTTTTGAGTGGAAATGCTCCCTGAAAGGGAACATTCTAAGGAACCGTGTAGAAGCTGCATGGCCTTTTATGACCTAACCTCAGAACTCACATAGTGTCACTTCCATCATGTTCTGTGGCTAGAATTCTTCACAGGCTCATCCAGCTTCAAAGAGGAGGACATAATGGGGCTCAAAGAACTTGGAGCCATGTTTAAAACTGTCATACAATTTTATTTGACATTTTATTTATGAGAGAGATGGGAAAATGGTGAGAGGAACAAGTTGAGCTGGGGGATCATGTTTGGATATGTTCAGTATAGATGTCTATTAGGTGTTCAAGAGAAGATATTGGATGTAAGTCAGGAGTTCAGGTGAGAAGTTGAAGCTAAAGATATAAAGTTAAGAGTTATATACTCTGGCTGGTGGCACAGTGGATAAGGCGCCAACCTGCAAACCCAAAGGTCACTGGTTCGATTCCCCAGCCAGGGCACATGACCAGGTTGCAAGCCAGGTCTCCAGCCAGCTCCATAGCTGGAGGCAGGCGAAAGGCAACCATACATGGATGTCTCTCTCCCTCTCTGCCTCTCTCCCTTCCCTTCTCTCTGAAAATAATAAATAAAATCTTTAAAAAAAAAGAGTTATATGGTATAAGTAGTATATAAAACTATAAGACTAGGTGAGCTAGATCATCTGGACGTGCAGCTTTACAATGTTTTGAAATCAGGAAGGAAATGTGATGCCTCTAGCTGTTGCTCTTACTCAAAATTGCTGTGGTCTTTCAGGGTCTTTGTGTTTCCGAATGAATTTTAGGATTGTTTCTCCTATTTCAGTAAAAAAGACCATTGGGATTTTGATAAAAACTGTGTTGAAGTTATAGATCACTTTGGGAAGTATGGACATTTGAATAATATTAATTCTTCCAATGCGCAAACATGGTATATATACTTTTGTTTATTTGTGTCTTTTAAAATTTTGTTTTGCCATTGTTTCATAGTTTTCAGTCTTCCAGTACAAGTCTTTCACCTCTTTCTTTAAGCTTATTTCCTAAGTGCTTTATTCTTTTTGATGTTATTATAAATGGATTTTTGCTTATTCTAATAGTAGGATTTTCTACATATAAGATAATGTCATCTACAAATACAGATAGTTTTACTTCTTTCTTTCTGAATTGAATGACAGCAATTTCTTTTTCTTGACTAATTGCTCTGGCTAGCACCTCCAGTATTATGTTGAATATGAGAGGTGAACGTAGGCATCCTTGCCTTGTTCTGGATCTTAGAAGGAAAGCTTTTAGCTTTTCATCATTGTGTATGATGTCAGCTGTAGGCTTTTTCATAAATGGCTTTAAAGAATTAATTTATTGTTGTTCTATTATAGCGGTCCCATTTCCCCCCATTGCTGTCCCCTGCCCTGCCTCGCCCCTTCCCCTCTCCTGTAGTCTTTCCCCACCCCGTTGACCATGTCTGTGGTTCATTTAAGCTGGCTGCTTGACTACTTCTCTTCCCCTTCCTCCTCCCTCCCCTTCTGCTCTGGCCACGGTCAGTCTGTTCCTTGTTTCCATGCCTCTGGTTCTATTTTGCTTGTTTATTTGGTTCTGTTTACTAGCTTCCTGTATAGGTGAGATCATATGGTATTTGTCTTTACCGCTTGGCTTATTTCCCTAAGCGTAATACTCCCCAGTTCCATCCATGCTGTAGCAAAATGTAGGGGTTCCTTCTTTCTGCTGCGTAGTATTCCATTGTGTAAATGTACAGCAGTTTGATTCATCATCCACCGATGGGCACTTGGGCTGTTTCCAGCACTTGCCTATTGTAAATAGCACTGCTATGAATATAGGGTTGCGCAAGTTCTTTTGAATTAGTGTTTCAAGGTTCTTTGGGTATAATCCCAGCAGTGGACTTGCTGGATCAAAAAGCAGTTCCAGTTCCATTTTTGGTTTTTTGAGGAAATTCCATACTGTTTTCCACAGTGGTTGCACCAATCTTCATTCCCACCAACAATGCCCTAGGGTTTCCTTTTCTCCACATCTTCACCAGCACATGTTGTTTGTTGATTTATTAACAGTGACCATTCTGACAGGTGTAAGGTGGTATCTCATTATGGTTTTAATTTGCATCTCTCTGATGGCTAGTGATGTTGAGCATCCTTTCATATGCCTATGGGCCTTTGTATGTCCTCCTTGAAGAAGTGTTCAGGTCCTTTGACCTTCCTGGTGTTGAGTCATGTATGTTTTTTTATATTTTGGAAATCAGACCCTTGTCTGAGGTGTCATTGGCAAATATGTTTTCCCATATGGTTGGTTCCCTTTTCATTTTGCTGATGTTTTCTTTATCTGACCAGAAACTTTTTCGTTTGATGTAGTCCCATTTGTGTATTTGTTCCATATTTCCATTGCCCTAGGACATGTATCAGTGGAAACATTGCTGCATGGGACGTGTGAAATCTTACTGCCGATGTTTTCCTCTAGGACTTTAATGGTGGTGAGGCTTACGTTTAAATATTTTATCCGTCCTGAGTTTATTCTGGTGGAAGTTGGTGATCTAGCTTTATTTTTTTGCATGTTACCAGTCCAGTTTGGCCAATAGCATTTATTGAAGAGACTCTCTTGACTCCATTGTACACTGTTATCTCCTTTGTCAAATATTAATTGACCATAGAGGTGTGAGTTGATTTCTGGGCTCTATGTTTTGTTCCATTGATCTCTATGCCTTATTCTTAAACCAGTACTAGGGTGTTTTAATTCAGGTGGCCTTGTAATATAGTTTGATATCGGGTATTATGATCCTTCCTATTCTTCTTTCTCAAGATTGCTGAGGCTATTTGGAGTCTGTTTGGTTTCATATACATTTTTGGAATATTTGTTCTAGATCTGTGAAATATGCCATAGGTATTTTAATAGGAATTGCATTAAGTCCCTTATGATTCTTTTTATTGTGGTGGGATAAGTTGAATGTCTCCTCTTTGATTTCTGATTTTATTTATTTGAATCATCTCTTTTTTTCTTAGTCTAGCTAAAGATTTGCTCATTTATTTTTCAAAACACCAACTCAGTTTCATCAATTAAAAAATACTTGCCTATTTTTTATTTCATTTATTTCTGCTCTAATATTTCCTTCTTTCTGCTAACTTTAGGACAATTTTTCTGGGTACAGTATTCTTGCTTACCATTTTTTTCCTTTCAGTACTTTGAATATATCACCACATTATTGCCTGGCTTACTAAGTTTCTGCTGAGAAACCTATCCCACGTGCATGCGTATGTGTAACCTTTGTGGGTGACAAGTTACTTTTCTCTTGCTGCTCTCAATATATCCTATTGGTCCTGTTTCTCTGGAGAACACTAACTATTACAGTTGAGTATATAATTTCTTTTATAGATTGTTGGATTTTATTTAATATTTTTTTTGCTAAGGAGTTTTGCATTTACATTTATGAGGGATATTCATACATAATTTTTGTCTGGTTTAGGTATGAAGATAATACTAGCTTCCTAAAATGTATTGGGAAGCTCTCCCTCATTCTGGGAGAGATTATGTGGAATTGGTGTTAATTCTTTAAATGTCTGGTAAAATTCTCTAGTGAATCTTTCTGAACCTGGAGAGTTTTCTTTTGGGAATTTTTAAGCTGAAAATTTAATTTTCTTAGTATCTATTTCATTTTGGATGTTAGTTTGTGCTTTTGAGGAATTGGTATATTCCATGTATGCTGTCATATTTATGTGCATAGAATTGTTCATGGTATTTACTTAATATCTCTTTGATGTCTCCGAGGTTTGAAGTGATAGTTCTTGTTCCAGTACTGATATTGCTAATTTGTGTCTTCTCTATTTTTGTCAATTTGTTAGATGTTTGTCAATTTTATTGATCTATTTTCAAAGAACCGGCTTTTTGTTTCCATTGATTTTTCTCTATTGCTTTTCTGTTTTTAGTTTCATTGATTCCTACTCTTTATTTCCTTTCTTTTACTTGCCTTGGGTTTATTTTGCTTTTCCTTTTCTATGTGATTGAGGTGGGAAATTGTTGAGATGAAACTTTTCCTCTTTTCTAATATAAGCATCTAATGCTACAAATTTACCTTTCAACACTTTTAGCTGTAGCCTACATATTTTGATATTGTGGGTTTTCAATTTCATTAGTTTCATGTATTATAAAGTTTTGTTTGCGAATTTGTGGGATATTTTGAAATTTGTTTAGTTTTCAGGTTTTCAGATATTTCTTGTTATCATTCAGTTATTGATTTCTAGTTTTTGCCTTTGTAGACAAAGAGCATACTCTATAATATTTTAAATTGGTTGAGGTTTGCTGTATGGCTCAAGATATGGTTTATGTTGGCACATGTTCCATTGATGCATGAAAAGAATGTGTATTCTGCTATTGTTGGTGATGTGTTCTATTAATTAAAGGCTGATTAGATCTTTGTTGGTGGATGATATATCCTTGCTGATTTTCTGTGTAGTTGTTTTATGAATTACTGAGACAGTGATGTTGAGGTTTCCAAGTATAATTGTGGACTGTTCATATGTATATATATTTTCTATATATTTTCTATATATTATTAACACATTTTGCTGCTCTGTGTAGAGTCAAAACTCGTTAAGGATTGCTCTGTCTTCTTGTTGAATTGACCTTAGTATTCATATGTAAAGTCCTTTTCTCTCTGATTTCCTTTGCTCTGAAGTTTATTTCATTGCTCTTGACGTTTACTGATAATAGCATAGCCATGCCTACTTTATTGGATTAATTTTTACATGATATATCCCTTTCTATTCTTTGACTTTCAATCTATCTATATTATATTTGAATTGAGTTTTTAGTAGACAACATGATTTTTAATCCACTCGACCAATCTTTATCTTTTAATTGGCATACTTAGACTACATTTAATGTAGCTATGAATATATTAGTGCTTTAGTGCTTAATTTTTATATTTTGTTCTCTGATTTTTCTGTGTCTTCCTTTGCATTGCTTAAACATTTATTACAATTTTACAATTTTGATTTACATATATTGTTTTTACATTTATACTTTTGCATAGCTTTGCTTAGGTGCATTACATATACATAACTTATACAGCCTATTAGTGTTAACATTTTACCAATTCAAGTGAAGTTTAGAAATCTTACCTTTCCATTTGTATTTGTATTTGTTTTAAATATGTCCTTTGCATCTACTTAGTATGCCTATACCAGATAGTGTTATAATTTTTGCCTACTGTCAAACATGTTTTTGAGAACTCAAGTAGAGAAGGAAAATGTAATACATTTAGTAATATTTTTGCTCTTTTCATACTCTTCTTTCCTGATATTCCAAGATTTCTTTTTTATCATTTTTATATATATAATTTTCTATGTAGTGACAACAATTAATATACTTCTCAGCAGATCTCATACGTATAAAATTGGAGTTCAAGAATAACAGCAGGGAAAAATAGGATAGAAGCAATATTTAAAGAGAGAATGGAGAAGAATTTTAAAAAACAGATAAAATACATCAAGTCACAGTTTCAGAAGTTTTTTGAACTTCAAAAAATATGAATACAAAGGAAACTCATCATAAAGTTCCTAAAAAAATCTTTAAAATCTTGCATTACTTTCAAGGAGTCTGGAATACAATGATCAGAATAGTAAGTTGCAAATCAGAGGCAGTGTAATGACAACTTTAAGATATTGGGGGAGCCTTGCTTGGTGTGACTCTGTGGATTGAGCTCTGGCCTGCAAACCAAAGGGTGGCTGGTTTGATTCCCAGTCGGGGCACAGGCCAGATCCCCAGTTGGGAGTGTGTGGGAGGCAGCCACACATTGATGTTTCTCTCCTTCTCTTTCTCTCTTTCTTCCTCTCTCCAAAAATAAATAAATAAAAGCTTTAAAAAAAGATGCTGGGGGCTGGGAGGCATATCTGGAATTTTGTAATTCCAGTGAAAATATTTTTTAAATGTGAAGGCAAAATAAAGACATTCCCAAATAAAGAAAACTGAGAGAATTTGTTGCTCTATGACGTAAGGAATTTTCAGGCAGAAGGAAAATACTCCTGTATGGAAACACAGAAATGCAGAAAGGAGTGAAGGACATCAGAAAGAATATATATATATAGATAACTATAAATGAACATTGACTAAACAGACAATAGTATATTGTGGAGTATTAAAATATACAGAACTGAAATGCATGATGAAATAAAAATGGGAGATGGATGGGTAAGTTGAGTTAAACTTCTGATTTCATAGCATTTCTTGAAAAGTAGAAAAGGTACTAAATTGCACACGAGATCAGTCATTTATTTTGAGCAATTGGCTTATGTGATTGTGGGGCTGGAAAGCCTGAAATCTATATTATAGAGCAGGCTGGCAGATTGGAAACTCTCAGGCAGGAGCTGATGTTGCAATCTGGAGGCAGAATTTCTTAAGGGCAACCTCACTTTCGCTCTTCAGGCCTTTTAAATGATTGGATGAGGCTCACCCACATTGTCATAGTAATCTTTAACCACATCTGCAAAGTACCATGTCACAGCGGCACCTAGATTAGTGTTTGATGGAATAACTGGGTACTGTAACCTAGCCAAGTTGACACATAAAAGTAATCATCACAGGCATTAATAACTCAAGAATGCTGATTGCATTCCTTAGGCTAACTGGTAAAAAAAAAAAAAAAAAAAAAAAGAATGTCTAACTAACAATCCAGTATAGTAAGAAGTACTTGTCTAGCTTTGGCAGGTGGCTTGGTTGGTTGGAGCGTTGTCCACTACGAAGGTTGTGGGTTTGATCCCTGGTCCAGGTGCCTAAGGGAGACAGCCGATCAATGTTTCTTTCTCACATCAGTGTTTTGGGGTTTTTTTCTCTCGCTCTCCCTTCCTCTCTAAAAAAATCAATTAAAACATATCTTCGAGTGAGGATAAGAAAAAGAAATACTTTCTTTTAGAAAAAGAATGTCTAAAATAAAACAAAAAGAGAAAAAGGAACATAAAACAGGTGGAATAAGTAGTAAATAATAAGATGGATGATACAAGTAATATCAGTAGGTACTTTATATGTAAACAGACTTAATGGTTTAGTTAAAAGAAATAAATAGAAATAAAAGTAATAAAAGGTATAAAAACATGATCCTATTATGGGCTACTTATAAGAGAACATATACCTTAACAATAAATACAGGAAGATTAAAAGAAAAAGGATGGAAAAAATATATAACTAATAGTCAACAATTGAGACTTTAGAGAAAAAAAGCATTACAATAGATGAGCATTTCATGATGACAAAAGAGTTAAGAACATTAAACATGAAACAAGAACATAAAACAATTACAAATTATTGTGCATCCAGCAACATAGCCTTAAATTAAAACATAAAAGAGAACAAAGAAAAAAATATGTAAGTACACAATCATAGGGAAACCTTAACATGTTTTGTCAATAACTGATAGTGTAGACAGACAAAAAATATCAGAAAGGCTGTAGAACATCTAAGCAATATGATAAACTAACTTCACTGAAGTGTCGTATATAGAGTCCTACAGTCAATAATAACAAAAATGCATTCTTTTTTTTTTTTTTTTTTTAAAGATTTAATTTATTATTTTCAGAGAGAGGGGAAGGGAGAGAGGCAGAAAGGGAGAGAAATATCAATGTATGGCTGCCTTTCACCTGCCTCCAGCCATGGACCTGTCTGGAGACCTGGCTTACAACCTGGTTATGTGCCCTAGTTGGGGAATCGAACCCAAAATGCATTCTTTCCAAGTGCACGTGGAACATTTACTAAAGTTAACTGTATTCTGAGACCTAACTCAAATATCATCAGATTTCAAAATTCTAATTATTCAGGGTATCTTGTTTGATCACAGAGGATTTAAGCTTGAAATCAATTATAAAAGATAATTAGAAAATTCTACAAAGTTTTGAAATTAAGTGGTATGCTTTTAACTAATGTGGGATCAAAAAAGAAATCACAAAATATTTTGAATTGAATAATAATGGAAATGTGATTTATCAAATCTTTGGAGGATGCAGCTGAAATTATGCTTAGAGAAATATTTATAACAATTAAAAATCTGAGAGAAGACTGAAAGTAAGTAATCTAAATACTCAGCTCAAGAAAGTAGAAAAATAATAAAAGTAAGCTCAAATAAAGGAGAAGGACTGAAAAAGAAGAAGACAATGGAATAGGATTCAGATTGGTCCTTCTAGGACACTTGCTACACCTAAACATGCTTATTTGGGGGCAAGTTTATGTTTTTTCAATCAGAAAAAGGAGGTCAGATGAGAGCACTTTGGTTTGACTATGGCTTAGACCGTCACACGTTTGGTTTCTAGTGAAAATTCTGCCAGGGTTGAACCACATGACCTCATTGTGCCTCACTTTTATCTTTTTGCCAAATAGGATTATAATACTCAACCTATTTCGCAGGATTTTAGGTATTGGTGTATTGGAATGAATCAGAAGGCTAGGTAGATATTTGAATCTAGAATCCTAGGTTCTAGCCTTGCTTCCTTTACTGACCATGCCAGTAAGTCACTTATCCTAAGAGTCTTTTTCCATCTGTAGGATAAGGGGGTTATGCTCCCCTCTTACTCTGTGCATTAGGAGGTGAGATGTAACTATCCACCAGTGAGTATGGAAGGTACAAAGTAGCGAGTCACTTGTTCAGCGACAGGACTAGAAGTAGTCCTGCATCCTGAGTTGTTGATTTTTTAATCTCCCTCTCCCTCTGAAGGTTTCCAAACGTTTGGTTCATAAGTGACCCCTTGGCTTGCCCTGGCAGCTGAAATTCCCCTCTCTTCTCATTTCTTTAAGTTCAGCCAGTGAAGACCCTGTGAAGAGAAGGTGCCGCACTGCGGGGAGACTTCATTCACCGATGCCACCGCCGCCGCCTTGTTCCGGCCTGAGGGGACGGAGCCGGGGAGCATCTTCAGGTACCATTCGAAAGCTGATCTGACGTGGCGTCTGTGGTTTATGGGAAGCAGTGTCCTAGCTTAGTCAAGTAGAGTGGGTCTTGCAGGTCTTTCAGTGTGACATTCATGTAGATGAGCGACTTTCAGCCCGTGTGCCACAGCATGCTGGCCTGCCACCGGAATTTTTACAACCTGCAATACGTGACGAGTAGGGTCATGGGCGTCTCTTCTCTTAGAGTGTCAAGTTAAAAAATGACAACAGCCAACACAACAATAGCCAGCCGGTGTGAATACATAAAAATTACACCTATTTTTTGTCAGATCAGCAAAACCCACACATTTTTGTGCTGTACTGCAGAATTTTAGCAATTAGTTCCTGCGTGTCATGAGATTGAAAGGGTGGAAAATCGCTGATATAGATCATTAATGTGAAGAAACAGCATTTAATAACAGGAATGAATAAAAATATTTCTGCAGTATGTTTCCTTTGTGAAATAGAGATCTGTCCTTGAAGTAGCAAATGCAACGCAGTCTCCGTGTAATTATTAGGTAATTATTACAACTGTTTCCATGGTAGCAAGTGGTTGCTCGCTCCTGCCTTGGGCTTTGTCCTGTGGATGGACCAGGGACCAGGGCTGAACCCAGTGCCCGGCCTAGCCTGGGGGCCGGAGGGGGTGATTCCGCATTCCGCCAGGAGGGGTGGGTTCTAGAAATGAATGTGCATTGGGAAGACATAAGTAGGAAGTAAGATGTGAGGTGGCTCTGGAAAAGAAAGCTGGCTGGCTGGCTTAGGGCCTGGGGTACAAACATAGGTGAAGAGGGACTGCGGGCTCAGGAAAAAGTTAGCCTGCTCATCAGAAGGAGCACAGAGATTAGGGCTGTTTAAAGATGGGATCAAACGGGTCGGGTTGGATTGATGGAGCTTTTCCAAATCATCCTGACCTGGCATTTGTTGGAGTGTTTTTTGAATTTTGATCAATGTGTTTCCTCATAATACATATGCCAGTATTGAAGTGCTTCAGTGACCCAGGGATCCAAATTCATGAAACCACTTTAAGGAGACAGAAAGACAGGTTTCTAACCATGCAGTTATTTGGCCATATTCAGGTCCCACTTAAGAAAATTACCTGGATTTAAGATAATCCTCAGAGGATTTCGGTTCCATTAAAAATTTTGAGCCCAAGATAGATGTAATCCTTGCTTCCTCATTTAATAAAATGTAAAGGGAAATGGGTGCACACACATCAGTACCCTGAATAAAATAGTGGATGATCAGAAATAACTTGATTGGAATATATTCAGACAGATAGAAATACATTTGAAATCATTGGGTGATGTTTCAGGTGGTTGCTTCCTGCTTCCCCTTTTCATTCTGATGCAAAAAAGGGGAAAAAAAGAATTTTTCTTTCACAGAGTATTACAGAAGTATTTTTTTTTAAAGATGTTATTTCATTAAATTTAGAAAGAGGAGAAGGGAGAGAGGCAGAGAGGGAGAGAGACATCAATGTATGGTTGCCTTTCACCTGCCTCCAGCCACAGACCTGACTGGAGACCTGGCTTGCAACCTGGTTATGTGCCCTGGCTGGGGAATCGGACCTGCGACTTTTGGGTTCCCAGGCCGGTGCCTTATCCACTGTGCCACCAGCCAGGGGGCATATTACAGAAGTATTTGCATTTGCATTTGCCTATATTCATGGTTGCAAGGCCTGCTATGCTCACTGCTTCCTGCCCTGCCAGGTGGGAAATTTTAACCTCTGAAGTGGCTAACACAACACTGGTTGCTTTGAAGTTAATGGAAATGGGAGAGGAAGACCCTGTTCTTGTTAAGGGGACGAGGCTCAACCTCTGGAAAAAAAAAAAGTAAAATATTTCCTATTAAATATATTCATGTTGCAGTTTTCAAACTAGTTTTGCAAGCACTTTTTTATTTGATCCTAGCCATATATGGGGTATTTACGATGTCCTAGATAGCATAATATATTACCTCATTTAGTCTTTCGAAGAGCCCCATGCGGTAGGTATTGTCCTCTTTACAGACAAGAGCCTCCTGGCAGTTCGGAGGGTAGTCAGAACCAGCTTTTTAAAAAGAGTAGGGAACGAGCTGGAGGAGGCTAGCTGGCTTCCATATAGTTATTTTACCCTAATGACTTAGTCTTCTTAACCCTTTCTCACGGGCTAGTCCACAGGGACACGGGCACGTGCATTTTCTGACATGGTGGTATTGAGCGTATCTGTAGTCTAACAGACTACATGATACTACTCATGGCTCATGAGCTGAGTAGCCTCACAGATTGAGAGTGAGAACTGGAGGGAGGTGTACTGCTGAACCATGAGAGGGCGAGGAGATTTGATTACGTGGAGAACTTACTTGAGTTGACGCCCAGATGAGACACTCCTGCCGTCTGGTCCAGTGCAGCCGCTCAGGCCATGGGGTGATGTGCGGAGCATGGCTGTCTTAGGGCTGCACTTGGAAGAAACTTTGAGACAGTTTTGTGCAGAAAGTCTACTGTGAGTGTGTTCAGGAAAAGCGCCTGTGAGGTGGGGAGTGGGACGGGGCAGCAGGAGAGGTGAGCCTGTGCTTCTGCGCAGCGGGGCCTCAGTTGATTCTGCAGGGAGCTCTGGAGACGGCAGGGCCCTTCAGAGTTGTCCCGTGTCGGGGCCAGACGTTTGTAGCCCTTTATAGCAGCACTGGTCACAGGTGGTCCTCTGGGAGGCACCTCGGGGCAGGCCCTTTCTGGGCGGTGAGCTCAGCTGTGAGCTCCTGCGCCTGCTGTTGGGGGCGCAGGGGCACGAGGACATCCGTTTGGAAGAGGGGATCCGGTGGAGCACCGCATGTGCTGCTCACACCCACTTTCTGTAGTAATTGCATCCTATCTGGCAATGTGTTGTCTCAACTTCTTGGTCTTGTTTCCTGGGAACTCGCAAATGAAGGTTTAGTGGGAAATACAGCTCTTGCTACTATGGCTGTTACTGCTCTTCTTTACGGTTCATTCTCCAGTCCCCTTAACCCGGCTAGCCCTTCTGCTGGTCCAGGCACCTCACCTCCCAGAGTGTCGTGGGCCCCTGGGTACTGCGCCTTCTCAGGGTACGGCGGCTGTTCTTACCCACTTGCCAGTGAATGGTGAGTGTGGGGGCGTCTGAGATTCCACAGTGGGCCACCTGATTGCCACACACACTCCTCTACATCCCCTGTGCAGTTCACGGGAGCTCCTCCTGGGGCCGGAGGCAGTCACCCTGGCCAGCATGCTGGATTCCTCTGCTTGCTCACTGGTCTCTTGGCATGAGGAGCCCAAAGTAATTGGGCGGCAGCTGTAGTTCAGAGATTTTCATACTGTCCCCAGGCAGAAGTGTTTCTTCTTCGAGAATTAGGACTGTTAGACCCATAGACCTAAACTTGCATGGCTAGCAAGGATACTGTTCAGTGCCTAGAACAGTGCCTGGCACTTTGGGGAGTGTTCTGTGAATGAATGCTGGCTTAGCTTGGTTTTACTTCTTTATAATTTCCACTCTTCTCCAGAACGGCAGGCTACTCAGCCTCCCTCCTTGGCTGTGGTAAACCCTGTGGCACGGTTCCTCATTTTTCACCCTGCACACTCAGCTCCTGCCCACCCAGGCCTTTTGACCTTGTTCCTACTCTTTGCAGGATCCTTGCTGGAAAGTTGGTGAAATAATAGGTGCCTCATTGTTTCTGCTGCTCATGATGTGCTCAGCAGGGTCTTTCTGGAAGAATTACCTTCACTCAAAGGTTTACCCCTGATAGCAGTTGTTTCAGGGCCAGCTGCAGTTCAGAAGGGGAGCTAGATTAGGACAGGGGGGAATTTGAATGTCTGTCAAATCATCCTAGGCTGTCTGCTGCTTATTCTACGTATGCTGAATGAAGGAGAATTGAGAAAGGAAACCTGGGTTCAAAGAGAACCCTATTTATGTGTTTGGGAGCTAGAACAGGGGATTTTAGGATATTCCAGCTGTGAGGGAGGGACCATCAGCTGGTGGACCAAGACTTTTAAGCTTCTAATGCTGCAGAATTAAAACAAAGATCTCTTTATCGCACTTCTCCCCTTACAAAATTTAATGACTAGAGTGGGGTTTTTGTTTTCATAGCCCTTTTAGAAAATGTGGCTATGTATCGAATGGTCTACCCTATCACAAGGACTTACTTATCATACACTGCGAGGGTTAGGAGCAGAGCTCTAAAGCCTTAAGGCTCCACAATCACTGTGCCCCACCTCCTGGCCTGCCGGGGGTCCCTGCTTCCTGAGGACGGCCCCCGGGTGCGAGAAGTGTAGGACCTGAGAGGCTCGCGTCTCCTTTTTCCTCCCATTGAGGAAATCGGGCATCCTCTCCTTGGGGCAGTCTAGGCCATTGCTTTCAGGCCAGGAGGGGTAGGAAACCGCCTTAACTGTGACTTCCACCCCTTAGTCTGTGCCTGACCCCCAGGACACAGGGAGAACAGGTTCAGCCCTCTTCCGGTGCTGGGTGCACCTCCAGCAATCTCTTGCTCGGCCTGCAGAGGGTTAATTACGTGTGCAGCTCTGCTGTGCAGGGGAGAGCACACAGGCAGTGCTGTTAGCCACCAAGCTTGTACCTACTGGCTGGGGGTCCTCTGCCCCTCCTCCCAAAACACATGAATGTGGGTAAAAGATGCGACGAAGGCCACAGTTTTTCTGTAGACTGTGTGCGACAGTCTCTCTGCCTCTGCATCCTCATCCAGAATTTCTGGCTTTGTGTTTAGTGACTCTAAGCACCGTCACAATAATCCTTGGGGTGTGTGTGTGTGAGGAGGGAAGAAGGCTAGAGATCTAGAGTATTGTATAATTGACAAAGAAATCGACTTCTGAAATTTTAGCAGAGTCCCCAAGTAAAGTTGCTGCACACACTGTAGCCATAATCGCTAAATTTGATTAATCATTGAAGATTGAGTCCAACTTTCAAATGCTGTCCATCTGGACACAGCCTCATGGACACGTTTAGCTGGTATTTACTGAATGTCCACTGAATGGATAATCCTATTGCTGGTTCTGCGTGGAATGCATTATCTAAGCTACCCGCAAGTTTGAGATTGACTAGGGAGAGGCAAGTCAGTGATATCAGCAAAATGAAGATAATTGTAGCTATCATTTATTGAGTGTCTACTTATTAGTCAGATATATAATTCATATAAACCCTGCATCCCCACCCCTCACTGTAAAGTCCTTGGAAAGCGGGTGTTATGGGAGGTTCTGCAACCAGCAGCTATCAGAGCTGGGAATAGGGTCCAGGCTTTCCTGACTGTGTAGCCTCCGTGAAGCCCCACTGCCCTTTCCGTGGGGACAGGGGCAGGAATCTGTCACAGGACACGCCGCAGCTCGTGCCAGACACACTCTGGCTTCAGTCCAGCCCACACACTGCTCGTGCAAACACCTTGCGGAGTAAGTTTAATTTGGTCAGACATCCTGGAGGAGGCGGCTCTTCAGTTAAATTGTACAGAAATGGGGAATTCTAATTCACAAGGGAATTAGCTTGGGCTTCCTTTGGGTTTGGTTTGCTTAGGGATGGAACACACTGAAAAATGGAAAAGCTGCCCTCCTTCCTCTTCTCCCCTTTTCCTTCAGCAAGGAGGAAGTCTGATTTAAAGGAAGTGGAGAGGGATCGTTTCCCTCGGGGTCTCTCCTTTCGCTGTGCGGAGGGAGGAAACCCATCTCCATGTTCATTTCCTTCCTCCCTTCCCCTCCAGTTGGAGCTCCCATCCTGCACTTTGTGGTTTTCACTTAACGAATGTTAATGAGATGGCACTGTAATCACCGGATTTTATAAATATCTCATCCACAAATTGGACCACAAAACCCAAATGAGCCAGCTGGGCATCTGTATTCCATGAGACTGTGTTTTCCCCACAGTCTTAACCAAAGGATGTAAAACGTGTTCTTGCTGCGAAGCTGCCAGGCGCAGGGAGCTGTGGCTGGGGACAGCTGCTGCCTGCCGGGGACTCAAGTGGCCTGCAGGGCGTGAGCCTTTCGCGCAGCCCTGGGTGGAGCAAGGGATTTAGGCCTGGTCAATGACACCCTTTTCGAGCTAACGCTAGAAAAATGAGAAATTGATTTTCCTGACGAAACAATATTTTAGAAATTCAGGATATAAAAATGGGATTTGGCCCCTCTTATCAAGTCAGCCATCATCATGATTACAGTCCACAATTATGCCGTATTTTGTGTGTCAT
Source organism: Noctilio leporinus (assembly GCA_004026585.1). NCBI lineage: Eukaryota > Metazoa > Chordata > Mammalia > Chiroptera > Noctilionidae > Noctilio > Noctilio leporinus. Next base: position 95,575 of record PVIW01003970.1, on the reverse strand, counting down.
GGCCTAACGCCATCAGCTTGTCAGCTCCGCTTGGGAGGGGGCGCAGAGCAACGATACAGCTCCCAGCTGGGACCGCTTTGTGGGCAAAGGGAGAGCCTGGCGACCACGGTCTTCTTCCGCAAATCTGCGGGAGGCTGGAGTGAGCACCCTTCCGTTGGGCCCTCAGAATCCAGCAGTCTGACCCCATCTCTTGGCGGAAGTCTATGCTGAGTAATTTTTCTAGTGTTTTATATTTTCCCTTGATACGCTTCTGTTATACCCAAATCCTAACCAAACAGTAAGCGAGGAGGTAACTTGTATTGCAGGCAATCTGTTGACTTACTGTTAGTTTAAGCAGCATTTTGAGGGTAAGACTGAACTTAGCCCACTTTTGTGTCCTCAGCACTTAGCACATTGCTTCGCCCAGAGAGAGGACTTAATTCATATTAGTTTAATATTTGTAAATTATAGTCCAACCTTGGAACTATCTGAAAAAGAGTTCCAGGCTTCTCCATTGTGGTAACATGAAAGAAAGCCCAATTCTTTAAAATTTGCTGGTAAAAAATGTTGTTTGTTTTGGGTAAATGTGTGTTCGCAGGGTGGTTAATCTAAACATTGAGTGACCTGGTAACTGAAATAAAAAATAACTATAATGGAAGGAAAACATAAGAAATTTTGCTAAAAATGACCACCACCACCACCTCTCTTCAGATATGGGAATCTGAATGATTGTATCTTTAACGTTCTCACTATTTATTCCCAGATATTTGGCATAAATGGCCATTTTCAATAACACTTAGTTAATTACCAATTTGAAGAGTCATTATATTTATATATATATGAATTCTTGGATATGCTTTTAGAATGTCTGCCCTAGAATGGAATGTATTGATTTTTCTGTCTACTCATCACTAATAATACACTTTTAATTATAGTAACTTTTTTATATGTTTAATATCTGCCAAGGCTAGTGAGTCATTACTAATTGTGTGTATACACACACACACATACACCACACACATATATGCTTATTTTTGCATAGCTTTTCTTTAGGGTGAACTTAATTGTCATTTTTGTCAAGTTAAGTTGTTCTTTGCTTGCTCTCTGACTTCTTTTTCCAAAATCTGGTTGGAATTTCAATTGGAATTGCCTGAAATTTACTTATTAATTTGTGGAAAAATTGGCTAATCTATGATGTGATATCTCTCAGTGTGGTGTTATTTTCCCTTCATGCCACAGAAGCAATGCTGTGTAACAAGGAAACAACCAGTTGAAGAATCAAGGCATGTGAATTCTAATATCTGCCCAGTTGTAACTGTGTTCCTGTTTATGACAGTTTTCTCATCTCAAATGTTGAAAGACATAACTCTATATCTAAGGGGAGAGCAGAGGGGAAAAATGGGATGAATGTAATACAACAATAAAGTAAAAAAATACATATCCAAGGATGTATCATTTATGGGGATTTTGGTGATTTACTATCCTTTGCTTGATGGAATATGGATACCCTTTCCTCAGTTCTAGGATTTTGTGCCAGATAAAAAGTAAGATTATACCTCAATACATAAAGGATTTTCTTAAAAAGATTTTATTCATATATTTGTAGAGAGAGACAAAAGAAGGGGAAAAGAGAGGGAAGAACATTGGTGTGAGGGAGAAACATGAATGGGTTGTATCTTGTACGAGTGCTGACCAGGGACCAGACCCACAATCCAGGCACGTGTCCTGATCTGGAATTGAACTGGCCCCCTGTTGCTTTGTGGGACGTTGCTCCAAACAACTGAGCCACGCTGGTCAGGGCTGTTGTACTTTCTTTATCACGAATACTGCTGCCCATTCTATTGCTTGAGTTTCCTGTGTGTCCCCAAACTGGCAGCAGAGATCAGACTCCTAGTTCCCAGCTCCTGGAGTCATTCTGGTCATTCTTTTTCACCTAGGCTGGGTCTTGGGGTGCCGTCTCCTGTTAGGGAACTCGCGGCCTCTTACAGGAAAGAGCATTTAGGCCATTTCCTCGTAGAAGCTTTCACATTGCATGTAATTTCATTTCCTAAGCAGGGTCCAAGTCGTTCTGGTTTTCATACTTTAAGGCAGAAAACGTTTTTGAATATGTTCCATTTTGAAGAGTGTAATGCTTCCAGAAGGATGGAACAAATCTTTGTGGCTGTTTCAGTTTCTGATTTTCTGATAACTATGACTTTCCTCTCCCTTAAGTCACTCAATCAACCTCCTTTACCATCTCTTACACTTTGTTAAAGATAGTTTCAACATGTTCCATTTCTGAGAAAAATATCTCCAACAAAATTTCCACCTTAGTTCCCAACAGGCTTTGTTCGCTGATTAGGTCACAAAGGTTTCTAGAAACTAAATCAGATATGTTACTGTTTGTGACTAAAGTTGTTTTACTCTAAGTCTATATATCTGTGATATCTGCTATAAGATGAGAATGAGTTTTAAATTGATCTTTAAGTGTTGAACAACTGTGTCCATGGAAACATTTTAGACATTTCTTCTGAATCCATCACCTTGTGTCATAGGTTGGTCAACTTTCATATTTTCTACATACACGTTTCTTTTTCTTTCAGTGTGGTGCATGTCCCCCAGCCAGAAAACTCTTACATAAGATCAATATCCTGGCACCGAGCATCTCCTTGTTTAGAAAATGAGTTAATGGATAATTGGGATATCTTTAGAACTTGTTGACTTTGGAGGTGATATTTGATTTGCTCCTGAACCTGTGGTTGAAGGTATATTCACTCACTGTCTTCAGACACAAAAAGCTTTGTAAGATGTAATTTGAGGACATAACTCCCACCACCCAAGAATACTTTCAGCTTTGGCAGTATGGATTTGTTGCCCTTCAACAACAGGAATGATGGTACCTGGAGCACATCTGAGTCTGTGCCTCATTGAACTGTATTCTGTGGGCTAATGGATCCTTCAATTACTTGGCGGATGGGGCAATACTGTAAATGGATGTAATGGGTTGAATAGTAACCCCCAAATATATGCCCATCTGAAATGTGACCTCATTTGTAATAAGGGTCTCGGCATATATAATCAAGATAAGGTTTTTGAGATGATATCATCTTTATTTGGGGTGGGTCCCAAATCTAATGGCAAGTCCTTAGAAGAGAAGGTGAAAACAGGTACAGATACACAGAGAAGGCCATGGCAGTGTGAACATGGAGGCAGATTGGAGTCATGTAGCTACAAGCCAAGGAATGTCAAGGGTTGCTGGCAGCTACTGGAGACAAGGAGAGAGACATAGAATGATTCTCCCTTGGAGCTTCCAGAGGAAATCAGCTTTACTGCTACCTAGATTTCAGGCTTCTGGCTTTCAGAACTGTGAGCGAATAAATTTCTGTTGCTTTAAGCCACCTCATCTGTGATAATTTATCATGACAGCCCTAATAAACTAATACAATAAATGCTGTCCAGTGAAATATTTTACATATAAAAAGGAGCATGTTACTTGAAGCAAAGGTTGGCGAATCACATAGCCTCTCGGGTCAAATCTGAATGCTGCCTGTTTTTGTAAATGAAGTTTTATTGCAATACAGCCATACTCATTCAGTTATGAATCATCTCTGGCTACTTTTGTGCTACAATAGCAGAGTTGAGTAGTTGTGCCCAAGACATAGTGCCCACAGTGATGAATATGTTTACTAATTTATACAAGGTCTGTCCTGAAAGTATTGGTCACATAAACTTTTAATTTTATTGACATTGGCTCGATACTTTCTGGAGAGACCTTGTATATGCTAATATGTGTTTATTTAAGATGGGGACAATGATAGGGAATAAGGAATTCTGTAGTGGGTTCTTTGGCCATCCTTAATATATTTGCTTTGAAAATCTGTGTCTTCATATTTTGAATTTGCCTAAAGTCACATCTCTTCAATAAAAGAGAAGATATTGATTAAAAGAAGTTTAACAAAAACAACTGATCTATAGGATTTGTGTAGCCTCAAGGTAGACTGTTTAGTTCAACCTCCTCATTTTGACTTCTTGGACTTAATGTGAATTGGAAACAATATTAGGTTGGTAGGATTGAGTAAGCAATAAACATACCCTCAGAATAAGAAAAAGAGCTATCTATCATTATATTGAAGGCCCCATCTCTCCTAGCTGGTCCTAGGTGCTTTTTATTTGATTAGTAATGAGGATACAATTGGATGGGTTTTCTCTCTTGGTGTGTGAAAGTCTCCCAGGTCCTCAGTGATGATTCATGATTTCCTCATAACCTTTTTGCCCTTTTGAAAGCCTTTTCAAATGTTCTAGGGAAATAAAGATTTAGAAATTTGGTCATTAAGCTTCTACTTGGACATTTCTGATTGTCTTTGAAAAAGATTCCCTTTATAAAAAATTTTCATATCTCTTGAAATCCATCCACTTCAAGGGCTTTATACAGGGGAATAATCATGAATGTACAGATGTCCAGTTGCAAATACTCTGACCAAAGCATAATGAAAAATGGCAAAGAGTCTAAACCCAAATTTGAAGACTAGTGGGGAATTGGTTAATAGGTATAGTACTTCCATACTGAGAGCTTATCAAAGAATGTTTACCAACATGGAAACATGCTCTTGATATACTTTTTCTTTTTTTTAAAGATTTTATTTATTATTTCCAGAGAGAGAGGAAAGGAGGGAGGCAGAGAGGGAGAGGAACATCAATGTATGGTTGCCTTTCACCTGCCTCCAGCTACAGATCTGGCTGGAGACCTGGCTTGCAACCTGGTTATCTGCCCTGGCTGGGAATTGAACCAGCGACCTTCAGGTTTGCAGGCCGGCACCTTGATATACTTTTAATCGGGGAAAAGCAGAATACAGCAGTATGCATGGTATAGAATAAGCACATACTCAGAAAAACAGCTTTAGGTGCTTTTGTGAATATATATTTTTGCTTTTCTCTGTTTTCTAATATTTTTCAAAGACTATAGTTACAATAAAGAGAAAAAAGAATTAAAAGAAAGTAAGCAGACTATCCTTTTATATGTTTTCATCTAGAATGGAAACTTGGTAGTTGACATAGAAATAACGTTTTTCTTCTGATTCCCAGAAAACTTGATAAAGTGCTTGTTCGGAGAGGACATTTGGACAAGTCACCCTCTCCTGAGCCTTGGTCTCTCTTCATTTAGAAATGAGTGTGTTGAATTCATCGAATCTCCAAGTTCCTGGTCACCTATGACATTCCAAGTGGGATGAGGTAGTATTCAGAGCAGGCTTTTAGTGGAGCTAACTTACCAAGAATAGCGCATTCAAATTGGGGGATTCTGCAGTTGTTGAGGACGGTATCGGCCGCACTCTGGGCCTTTGGACCCTGGGGAAGGCCCCCTGGAGAAGGAGCCCATGTGTGGCTTAGACCAACACAGAAAGCCTGTTTTCTTACTGGCCTGGGAGGCTTGAGTCAAGCTGGTCCTTTTGCGAGTGGGTTTTCTTTAACCTCCTTTGTCTCAATCAAGCAGTAGCAATGCATTTTCTTAGGGACAAAACTTTACTTCTAAAATTTAATTTATACGAATCGGCCCCAGGTAAAGAGAACCTGCAATAAACTTGGTGTCAATTTCATGTTTTGTGGAAGTTTGTGAAACGTTTTATTTTAGAACAGCTTACCATTTTTCTCCGAGGGGATGGTGGGGGACTCATCAGATTGGTTAACAGTTTTCAGAAAACAAAAGCCCCAGGTATTTTATCTAGCCTCTATAGTTTTTGTTGTCTTCACCCACATTTAATGGGGTCATTCTTTTCTCCCTTTGCCTCACTCTTTCTCAGTGTCTCTACCTGCACCCTGGAGCTGCCCAGGGTAAAAGAGATTCCCTAGCAATATGTTAAACTGTTTCCCCAGTAGGACTTAACTTTCCAGGATAGGCAGTGTGATTTTACTCATTTTCTGCCCAGTGTCGTGCATGGTGACCAGCAGGGTTCTAGGTTTGAGTTACAGAGCATGGCAGCCCGCTTGGGATGCAGACCTGTTCACTGAGGGCTGGTCTTGCCAAAGATGCTCCCCCCGCCCCCCGCAAAAAACACACACAAGTGTTTCTTTTGCTTGAAATTACTACTAGCCAGGCTCAAGGACAGGGTATGCTTTGTGTGGTAATATGCTGGATCTGTGATGTTGGAACACGGGTATTGGGAAAGACAATTCCTAGGACTGACTTTCCATTAATTCATTCACTCAGTCAACAAATCGTGTTGATAACAGTTGTCTGGGTGTCACGGTCAGAGTACAGTGAGGACTTTTGGTGTCTGTGGTATACGCACAGGGACGAGAAGGGAGGCAAAAAAGTTGAAATGATCCATAGACTGTGGTGTGTCTCTTGTCTCCCCATCTGTCCATGCATTCAACAAATACCAATTGATAGCCTGCTACGTCGCCAGCAGTGGTATAAGCATGGGGAACATGGCGTGACTATGACTAAGTTCCCTGTGTTGTAGAAGGTAGAGCTTGTATGATGTGTAGTGGGAGACACAGATAAGCCCTGAATAGATAAATAAATACTATCATTTCAAGTGAGGAAAGAAAGTGCTATGAAGAAAAATAACACAGGGTATGGGTTGAAGGCCAATGGGGACATTCAGGGAAGATTCTGTGAGTAGGTAACCTAAGGAGAGGCTGGAATGGGATGGAGGTGCAGGAGAAAGGGCACTGGACCGAGAATCAGGCCACGTTCGCATTGAGCTCCACCGCTACTAGTGGTGAAGCCCCTCGGTGTTCCTCACCCAGTTACTGATGCAGTAAAATGATGTGTGTAACGATACCACTTCCAAATACTGTATTTAATGTATTATTATTAATAACATTAAGCCCTGTTGCATGATTTACATTTAAAGAACTTCTGGGAAAACCGTTTGGGAAGCACTTTGTAAAAGATATTTTATTTATGGATTTGGCATGGGGGTGGAGAGAGGGAAACATTGATTTTGTGTTCCACTTATTTCTGGATTCATTGGTTGTTTCTGGTACGTGCTCTGACTGGGAATCAAACCCATAATCTTGGCATATGGGGACAATACTAACCAACTGAGTACCTAGCCAGGGCGTTGGAAGCACTTATAGTTTTTGCTGTTAGTTTGTGTAGACAGCCAAGTCAAACCTGCCTGGTGGCCCACAAATCTCCAAGGAGAAATCTTCAAAACACTGAGAACGAGAAAAGGAAGATGACCTTCACCTTTTCCTTGGATGGAGTGTGTTGGTGTGTGCATACGGGGTCTGGACAGAAACAACCAGCACTGTTCTCCAACGCACAGTTTATTTAAAAACAATGCATTCAGTACTGTTTGGCACACGAGCAATGAGGCAGGCATATTCACACTTAGCAGGTACACGTGGGGAGCTGTCGAAGCAAATCATTGCCTTTTCTTCACAAACTATAGTCACGATGCACACGTAGTTACCTCTATAAAAGAAAGATGTCTGTCCTTGTTCACCAAGAAGGCAGAAGATATTTACATTAAAGCTCCTTAGTCCAGTGGTGCTGGCTTCCTGCAGGTCTCCATGGCCCTGTCTGCCTGGCAGCTTGTTTGTAAGGGCAGGTGACACAGCCCCTCACAAGAGCCAAGTCTGATTCTTAAGGGCTGAGGCTTCTACAGAACGAGAAAGCTTCTGATGGGTTTGGCAGGGCATGAAGTCTTCAGTGCCAGTCACTCAGCACAAAGTAGCAATTTCCCAAAACAAATGCCTCAAGGGTGTGTGGGGGGCAGGGCTCAATGGTTATAACAACATAAGAAGCATTTATTTTTCCTTGAGACATACTTGCTTATTTATTTAATAACTTACATTCACTGTTCTCCTGCCTTTGGACCTTCTGGTTTCATCATTATAGACAGCTACACTGACATGACAATATCTAATACAATGCTAAAATGAAATAGTGAAACCAAGTAGGCTAGGTGAGAGAAGGTATCTCAAACATTCTTTTGTCTGGACTTCTGATTTATGCCTTCACAAGGGATTGTCAGCTTTCCATCTAAAGGATGGAGGCAGCATGAATAGAACAGCAGAATCGGTGTTGGGGGTCCCAGACTCTAATTCCAGTTAACTAGCAGGGAAAGAGGTCACTGCCTGCTTTTGGAACCTCAGTTTTCTCATCTTCACGTTGAAATGTTGATCTGGAATCTCGACCTGAGATAATGTCCAGATCTGTGCAGCTCTGTTGTGCCCCGTGTAATCAAGTGACGCTGCGCTGTGTGATTTTCAGTAGTTCTGTTCTGTTCCCTGGGAGAGTTTCAGTGCTAACTGCTTGACTATTGGGTCTAAACCCATCAATAAGCCCCTCCCGGGGTTCTTGGCTGTCAGGCTGCTTCTCTGCATAGTAAGGGCTCAGATCTGGACCTGAAAATATGGTTAAAGAGCATTTCTGACATGGAAACCAATTATTGTAAGTCTTGCAAAATGGTCTAGATTCCAGATTTCAGAGGGAACCCTCCCCCTTCCTTTTTGTAAGTACATCAATGACTTTATTGCAGTCACACGCACTGACCAAACCTCTTCCATTATCTACTGATTATCCTTTTCCACCTTCCTAGCTAACAGTTTTGTGAGAGTGGTTGGTCCCTCAAGGCTGTTTTTTAAAATTTGTTTATAATAAAACGAGGCCCATTGGCAAGTCCCTTCTGTTTCTGTTTATGGACTTATCTCTTTGAAGCCTGGGAAAGAGCCAGAGAATGAAGGCATTCTTTGTTTCCAGGCTACATACAACTTATTGTGAATACAGAAAAACATCTAAACATTACCTGACTTCTTTAAAACAAAGTATAGCTTATTCAGTAGAGAAAAACAAGCTCACTTAGATGACTTTAGGAGAGCAGAAAACAGAGGCATAGTCTGACCCTTTGAAACATAATATAGAAAATGTCCAAGTTGAGTTTCAAACATTTTCAGTCTAGCAATTCCTTACTGAAACTATAGGATATTTTACTACAGCAAAGGAAGTTAGATTCAGTCCATTATGATCTAATTTTGATGTACTACACAAAGAATAAAAAGCAATGACCCCTCACTGTGTGTGAGGAATTAAGTACATTTTTTTTTTAGCATTATCCTCTTAAGGTTCTAATTAGACCCACGCAGGAATCACTTCTATCAAAAGACAAAAACCAAAGTAAACAAACAAAAAAACAAAAACAAAAACAAAAGAAAACAAAAAGTAAACCAAAAAACCACCCCTTTAATTTGCAAACAAAGTTAGCTTTGTGGCTCACTAGGGTCTTGATTTCTAAACATTTAGTAAGTAGGGTCTTCACTTGCAACTCGCACGAGGAAGGAGGAAAGTTGTCCTGCTCAACGCCCACGCAGAGGCAGGTGTTTGTTGGTAAAATTTTTTCGGGCTCTAGCCTTACACTCGGTTAGCTAAGGACCAGGCATCACATGACCCCTTCCTCTGCAAAGTTTGCCCAGACGTGTTCTTATTTAGTGGTGTTTCTTACTCATTTGGAACTTTTCTGAGGGGAAATAAAGCCCAGCCAGGTGGACTTGCTGGACATCTTGTTCTTCCCCTGCTCCGTTGTGGACACTGATTTCTGGAGGCCTGTGGATTTTGTGCTGTGTCAGCAGGGTGAGAAGCCAGTGCAGAAGGAAAAGTAGAGAAGTGGGAGAGAGGTGGTAGACATAGGCGATGAAAACAGAGCAGTCAAACTTTGCTTCAGCTGCCAGTTAAAACAGACGCGCTTATGTGGAAGGTCACCCTTGGAAATGAGATAAACCATGGCTAGCAATCTCCTAAGGTACTGAGGAGTCTGTTGAGAGGTTCCGAAGAGTCACGTGGCTAGGAAGTAATATATTTTGAACACCTTAGGGTCTTTAGCCTCTGGGACCAAAAACATACTCAAAATTAGGAGAACTAATCAAAGTAGAGATGCTCACTTGGGGGAAAAGGTACTTAGGAGTTGCTCCCAAACCACTCCTAGCCTCCTCACCGGCTCAGGGTTACTCTGCTCTGGAAACCCTCGTTACGTTTTCAGCTGGTTGACGTCAGCTTGCTGGGTTGAAATTCGCTATGGTGAGGGTACTTACGCCACAGAAACTGGCAAGTGCTACAAATCTAGGGCTTCTTTCTCCAGAGCCAGTCATTAAACATTTAGCGGCCACCAAAGGGCTAAAATGGTCTCGGAACCTCACAGAAGGGACATCACAGGAGCCCTTTACCACTGTGAGCGCAGCTGCAGGCGGGAGCCTGGCCGGACTTCCTTAGGACGGGGCACCTTTGTCAGCAGAGGCCGCCAGGGCTGGCCAGGGCCAGCCCCCGCCTCTCACATACTAGCTGGCCTTAGAATTTAGCTCAGTTTCTCTCTCTCTCTCTCTCTCTTTTCTTTTCTTTTTTTCTTTCTCTCTCTTCTTCCTTTCTCTCTTCCCCTTCCTTCCTTTTCTCTCTTTCTCTTTCTTTCTTTCTTTTCTTTAATTGGTTTTATTTTAACCTGAGAATGTATTTTGGATATTACCTGGAAGTTGGGAAATCAGACCTTTTCAGGAATATTTTAAGTTCTGGGAATGATATTCAAGTAGAATTTGAGTGATTACTTTAGCTTCCCTATGCTCTCCACTCTATCGTCAGGCTTGCATCCATTCTGAGTAGATTAACCAGTTACTGTTTGCTTACAAATTGGTGACTGGTCCATTTACCCAAAATGGTTGAATGATTGAGTCACTAAGACTATGTCTGTGTTGCCATGTATCCTGATAACTTCAAGGAACAGATGTGCTACTAATCATATAAGGAGTGATAAGCATTCAGCTACTTTGGCAATAATGGTATGTATGACTTTGCTATATATGTTGATTCCCGAATGCTGGCAACATGGGAATCACCTGGGATTTGTAAGCTAGGTTTATCCCAGGACATAATTTAAAGGTCTGGGGTGTGGAGTAAGAACTGTATTTTAAAGAGCTTCTCGTGTCATGCAGTTTTGTTTGCTAGTGGATCAGCAGCGTAATCCAGGTCCTAACCCTATAACCCCACTGTAGTCTTAAATTGGAGCCAGTTATTCTACCACAGGCTCTTTACTGCGATTCCACTGTAATCAACAAGAGAATGAGCATCATTAACGATGAAAACATCTATTTGAATGCATATACCTTCAATAATTCATCACAATAAAGACACTTTAAGAAATACTGCATAATACAATAATGACATTCTAAAATTTCCACAGCAAAGCAATCAGAGTGTGAGAGAGGCATATTTGGTCGTTTTGTTCCTTGCTGTCAGCTCACCTGTGGCCTTGATGAATTGGACCACAGGTCTGAGACAGGTAAATCAGGTCCCCCCTACTTGTGATGCTCTATCTGGGTTTTCCAGGCACATACAATCCCACCTCTCTTTGAAGCAAAAGGACAGTTCTACACATTCAGGGAGATGTAGAGGCCAAACAGATACTTTTGTCTAGCACATTTATACAATTAGGGGAAAAAAGATTTAGGAATCTAGAACAACACAGAAAATTGTGCAGTCTGTCATTTTGCACATGAAAACCCAGCCCAAGTTGTTCACTGTTATTTGCACATCTTAGCGTATTGAACTCAATACAATAATACAAAGTCTGCTGTTGAAATTGCTCACAACGTGGAAGGCATTGACAAAAAGTATTTCTTACCACAAGGGCCCTGGCTGAAAATTATGCATATGGCAAAGTATGTAACCATTTATATCAGTACTCAGCTTTTAAATTATGCATACATATCACTAAAACAAGGTTTTATTAAGATGAATTATCGGAGAAGATTCTAGCTGTCAACTGAACTGTCAGTAAATGAATTGTGATTTACCGGAATCATAATTTACCAGGAGGGTTTTCTCCCATTTTAGGGGAGAATATATGTTTTTACCAGTGGACTGTTATATACCTAGGTAAGCATCCCCTTTATTATTTTGCATTGAGAAATAAATAATTTGGGAAGGATCTTTTCCCCCCTTTACAACCTGTGTAACTTATTTGCTGTGCTTTGTGAACTCCAGACCAGAATCACTTTTCCTTTGAGCTCATCTTCATTTGATGCTGTTAAGGCCAAGAAGTGCTGGATGAGGAGTCATAATTTCTCCACTGATTACCTATGCAATCACTTAACTTATTTGTTTCTCCATTTCTTATTTGTAAAGTCAAGACTTAGGACTACAGATGTTCAAAGGCTTTTCCATTTTCGGTGTCCTAGAGTTCTATAATTCTGTCCCTGCTTCCTTTGGCCTCAGGTCAACACTTCTTTGCTGTGCAAAAGTGTCTAATAATTAGTACTTTGCCCAAAGTCAGAAGAAATGCTCTTCCTGTCCTTGGCTTCCCCACCATATACGTAGGTTGAGTCCTGGTTTCATATTCATGGATAACTTGAGGCTTGGGCACAAGGAGGCTGAGGCAGCCTCTCCTTTCACACATTCTGGCTGGTAGGCCATGGCAGGTGCCTGGCATCAAAGTCACAGACAGATGGCACAGTGGTCATAGTCAGCACTGCTAGGCATATGACACTACTAGACACAAGTACTTTACAAAGGTCAGGACATTTAAGACATAGAAGGAAAGGCAGAGGAACCATAAATGTGTAGTCATCAGGTATGAAAAAGATCTTTTGGGTGTAGGAGGCAGTCTTCACATTTTAACTCTGTCTCCCTTGGAACTACATGTCTGTATATTACATTCAGAGCAACCAATAAAAACTGAGGGACCAGCATCAAGTAGGTTGCTAAATGTCTGTGGGGTATTTCCCGTCTGCAGCTGAATTGGTGTTTGTATTGGTGTCATGTGTGGCAGCCTTGGGGCTGTTTGGTGAAATATATCCAGTAGCTGGGGGTGGATTCTGCAATGCATTTCTGCAATGTGCAAAGAAAAAGGTTCTGACAAAAGAATGCATTTAACCTAGAACCAGTAAAGCAAGGCCGCTGAAAAAAGCCCAATGGCTTCAGCTACAGGTCCTGGCTTCCCAGTTCACTGCTCTTGATGTCATAGGCCCAGAAGGTCGTTACTTGCCTTTCCTACCAGACTCACGGGAGCCACCGACTCTTTTGGTTAAGACAGTGGTTATATAGGTTTATTCATTGAAATAGTCTTTAAAAACAAAGAGTTCCTACAATCAACTAGAGGTTGTTTTTCTCTATGATGGGATTGTAGGTCAGGGGCATAACTAACAATAGAAATAACAGCCCTGGCTGGTAGCACAGTGGTTAAGGCGCCGGCCTGCGAACCCAAAGGTCGCAGGTTCGATTCCCCAGCCAGGGCACATAACCAGGTTGCAAACCAGGTCTCCAGGCAGGTCTGTGGCTGGAGGCAGGTGAAATGCAACCATATATTGATGTCTCTCTCCCTCTCTGCCCCTCTCCCTTCCCCTCTTTCTAAAAATAATGAAATAAAATCTTAAAAAAAAAAAAAAAAAAAGAAATAACAGTAAAAGTTGCTATACTTTGAGTGCTTACTACATGCTGAAAACTGGGATAAATGCTTTACCCATGTATTGTATCTAATGTTTGCAATAGAAGGGAGGCAGATTGTATATAAAGAATTTATAAATTATGAGAATTGTGATTAACCACTGTTGGAGGGCTTAGAAATTTCTTCAGAGACTTTTAAGGAAAAGGGAAGGATGGTCCTATTGTATCATCCAGGAAGTCCTGCCTGGAAATGGGATAAATCTGATTTCCAAACCCTTCTAGCCGTGGAAGGTAAGCCCATATCCTAAGCATTCTGAGTTTAACCACCACCACCACTTGGCATTATGATGAGATCTAATTTAAATGGTCCACCAGAGACCAGTTAACTGGTTTTAGGGATTCGGGCTCTTTGCTTTTTTAACCTGCCTGGTTTCAAAGTGTCTACATATTTAGTGAAATCTAATGGGAATATTGGGATTAAAACTCTAGAGTCCAAATGTGGCCTGTGTAATATTGGTGTTAATATCACTTAGCTTGAACCGAGTGGACTAAGTGTGTAGGAGGGGCCAACCAAGCATTTGTCAGTGACCAGCCTCACAGTGAGCCTAACGGAGCAGTGTGAGAACGGCAGTACTTTAAAGTGACAAGGAGCAAGCATGCTGTGCTTTCACTGTGCTTCACATTATACCATGGAATTTTGTAAAATTTAAATATTTCTAATTATTTCAAATATCAAACTGTTTCAGTGTTTTCCATTTTGAAATATCTACTCCTATTCCCATCTATCTGGATGATTGCCATCCAAGCGTGTTGTAAGATGTGTTACAACTGATTTGTAGGGTTTTTCCTTTCATTAGTTAATATCTGGATCTATGCAGGACCTATGTATTTTTTCCCTTTAAACATTGATGTGTGAGAGACACAACTACCAGTTGCCTCTCGCACCTCCCCAGTGGGGGACCTCCCCTGCAACCCAGGCAAGTGCCCTGCCCAGGAATGGAACCAGCAACCTTTTAGTTCACTGGCTGGTTCTCAATCCACTGAGCTACACCAGCCAGGGCAGGATCTATATGTATATATATTTTTTTAATTAAAATAAGACAGCTTTCCTTCAGGAGCAGGCAGAACAAGAACATAGAGCTAAATTTTCCCTTACTGTATTTGGCTTAACTTAGGCATTATAACATCTTTCCAAAGAGGGGTAGTGAGCTGATTGGTTAACTACAGCAATTATTTTAGACAGTATTTGTAGCATTGCAAGAATTCTAGATGAAATTTCTGGAAAACAATAAGCTACTCCACCCGAATGTATTATAAGAATGTTTGGCTGGCATTTGGAAAGAAGAAAGAAACTCTTATTAAAATTTAACATCCACTTGGCCAGACATTGGGCTGAACTGGAAGAACAAAGTGCTGCTCAGTGAAGAGCCGGGGGCGGGGGTGACACGATTTCTGCTCCCGGGGCTGAGATAATGAAAAAGAGAGAGGCCCCTCACGGCAGGCCTACCACCTCAAGCTCCGAGAGTTGCTTGGTGCAAGACCTTGCCACTGCGCAACGGCGTTTCCTTTTGAAATGCTTCATTTGCAGATGTACTGATCTGACCTCAGTGGAAGGAGGGAATGTCCAATGTCTGCAGCTGCCCCGAAGAGAGCCAGTGGTTCTGGAGCAGAGCTGCTGGGCCCAGTAAGAGTGCAGATGACGACCCCTGAGCAGTATTCACATCGGGGTCTGGCCTGGCCAATCTCGAAGCTTCTCTACTGCTAGACCGCTGCCGGGTTTGGAAGGCTCTGGATGGGCAGCATGGTTCCAACACCTCAGGCTACGCAGCCTCCATAACAACTTCTAAGCATTCTTCTTCCTTCTCTCCGAGTCTCAGGCGCTTAAGCCGACTCATTGCTTCCATATTCTGAGAGAATTTCCAGCCCAGTGGTTGGGTTGGGATTGTGGGAGGCACTAAACCCAGGCTGGAATATCCCTGCAAATGTGGCAACAGAAGGGTCTGCCACCACAGCACTCTGCCAAGTGCTGTGGGCCCACGACACAGATTTTCTTTGTGATAAAGATGCACTGCATGTATGTCACTCACCCTACAGGGACCACTCTGCTGTAGAATGACCGTCTGGACTAGTGAAACTTTGTAAAAGGCATTTCTTAGAAAAGTAATCATAAGGAGATCCATCATGATTTGCTCGGTTTGTCATTAAACATCAGTTACCCAGAGCGCTGAACATATCAAATACAGATGCAACACGTATAAGCAAAGCTAAGTGACTATGGTTCCTAGCAGTTATTAAACTCCATGGCGGAGGGGGACGGGAGAGTGGTTGTAGGGAGAGGGAAATAGAGGGAGAGAGGAAAGGGGAATTGAGAAGGAGAGAAGAGATATGCAAACCAGTTTTTATGTTTTCATTTCGAAGAGTCCAATCCCACACAGGAAAAAAATGAAATCTTGCCCAAATTGGCCAGAGGCCTCTCATTACGAGGGCTGTATCTGAGCAAAGCTGCAGAAACTCCAGTCCCCATGAAAACTGGGAGGCAGTGTATTATTAAAATACAAACATGAAAATACTTCAGACCATTTCGTTAGCAGCATGGCTCCAAATGCAACATTCCCTTTATCACTCAAATTTAAATCATGTGGCTTCAATGCATCTGTCCCGCCAAGACCCTTACAAGAGCAGTGCAAAAGAGGGAGAGGAGAGCTCTTTCCTTTTAAATGGCCAACAGTCCTTATAAGAAATTCTCTAGGGTTCTATTCTGATGACTATTCGATTTGATTTGGGGCACTTTTTTAAGCCACCATTTGGCACTTCCTGTCGGAGTTCTTAGGCACAGTGTGACAGAGTCAGCTTGGTGAGCCCTTCCCCGTGCATTCGGTACAGCAGCTGAAACTCAGCGGGCAGCTGGTGGGACTCCTGCCACTTGGTGGTGAATTTGGTTCCTTTTTTGTCATAGTAATGGTATGGAAGATCTTCCCTCGTGTTGGGGTCAAATCCAAAGGGCCAAAATCCATACAAGTGGATCTCTTCACATATTGCTGATGCCAGGGTGTACATAAGAATACCTGTGCTCAGCCGTTTGGGCGACAAATGTTTGTTTTTCCAGTACCTGCGGAACAATAAGTATAGGTCGATTCAGAGGCCAGTGTTGAAGGTTTCTGTCAGAGGGGTTGTTATGACTGGGGTGGGAGGTGGTTTGTCCAAGCAACTTAGACAGTACTTGCTTTGACTCTATCTTTTACACCACAAACACCTCTGGGCAGGACCAGCTCCATAATTTGCGAGACCACGTGCAAGATGATAACGTAAGGCCTCATTTCAAGAAGTATCGAGAATTTTAAGAGGACAGCAGATTATTAAATGAAACGCCATGCCTTTCTAAGAACAGGCTTCTGTGCGAAACAAAGGTGGCACTTGGCTGACGCTGACCCTGCCTCCCGGTTGCCAGAGAGCTGCGGCTCTGACCCAGTGGCGACACCACAGAAGCCCACCCAGAATGGGGATGACTTTTGTACTCAGCAGGACCTTGGAAGTGGAGAGAGGGTTGCTGATTCTCAAGGGACCTCCCATGTCACTTCCTTACCCAAACCTAGAGTAAACCTTTCTTCTTGGGTTTGGGAAGGCTGTGGAGCTTATTTTTTATACCTTCTTGTAAAAAAAATCATATTCCTTGCTCCTTTGTCTTCTAACTAGGGGTTCCCAAGTCCTTTGACAGGCCAGGGCCTACTAAAAGTATTTATACACTTTCAAAGTTAAAAAAAAAAAGCTAAATTATGGTTGTTGTTTTTCATTCCATATTTAGATAGTATTTTGAAGCCTTCCTTCCTACACTGCCAAATATTTGAGACTGCTGTGTGTGTGTGTGATTGGCTGTGTGGGCAGAGTTAAACTGTTCATGAATCAGTTTTCTATGGACTATATTTCCTTTAAGTTTTCATTGAGCCAGTGTGTTTGGTTCAAGTCTGGGTGGCTGGGTTAACTTTCTGGACCTCTGAGAGGTTGGGGGCAGGGTAGGCCACAAAGGCCAGTTTCCTAAAGTTTCTGAGCCCATGTAGTTCTTTCTCCACTACTTGAAGGCTTTAAAGATAATCCCTTCCCATTCCAGTTGACATGTAAACATTTGATCTTGGTTTTAATATTCTAACTCACAGAGTTAGAATGACTAGTGACAGTTGGTACAGCTGACCTTAAATAGAACAATATGGGAGCAAAATGATGAGGTCAAGAGATCACAGGAGAAGCTGGCTTCTCATTCTGGTCTGCTTCCTTTTGGGAAATGACATTGAATAAATAACTCCTGTTCTTTGTACTTTAGTTAACTCATCTTTAAACCTATGAGTTAGGCTATATTACCTCTTGAAAAGGTAATTATACAACCTGGGAAACTGGGACAGTCCATTTTTGTCTGTATCCTCCTTGCAATTATTAATGGCGTCCTCTTTCTCTCAAAGAAAAAGTTTCAGTTTGGACTATAAATGATGAAGATATCAGTTTATTGGGTGGCGACTCCTCCTATGAGAGGTCAACTAAACAGACCTTCCATGTGGGAGACTCCAGAGGACTACAGGATGAGATAAACAGCTTTGGGATTCCGTTTTCACCAGGCCTCCCAGAGCCCACTCCAATTTGTAGTAACACCTGGACAGTATGTTGGACATTTGGGCTACTTACATATGGAGAAATTAAGAGTTGAAGCAGTTTCTTCAGCCAATTTAAAGAAAAAAGTATCCTATAATTAGTCATGCTTTATAAATGTCTCCAGATTAGTGGTTCCCAATTCTGACTGCATCTTAGAACCATCTGGTGAGTTACTAAGACACCCCAAATGCCTGCCCCTTGCCCTCCTCCTTCACCAAAGTACATTAGAATTTCTTAAAGTAGAGCCCAGGCAACAGTGTTTTTAAAAGTTATCCAAGTGATTCTAATGGACAGACAAGAGTTAAGACTCATTGGACTAGATGAAAATACTGCATTTCTGGTCAATCTGTCTATCAAATTACAAGGGATAATGAGCTCATAAAAATCTTTTCGCACATTTTTGCACTCAAATCCAAATGACAGAGACACTTTTTAATGCAATTGATGAGTCATCCAGGTGTTTGTCTAATTTTGAACATCTATAAAAACACCCAAATCTCAAATAAAAAGCAACATTTTAAGTCAACTGCATCTTTTAAAAAATGCTTGATTTGTCTAACTTAGCAATTGGTGTTATTGGGACATAGCTATCCATTGAAAGAAAATTCTTTGTCTGTGGTGATTTCCACAACTGCTGGGTGGGCTTACCACTACTATAGAAGACAGGGAATAGAGGGGCGGGGGTCTGATGAACCACCAGTCCCCATATTTGGCACTTGGTGACCAACTAGGGGTAGGAGATCGAACTTTTTACCTAGAATGATTCATTCACTTATTACAAAACAAAGGAGTCTGCGCTAAACTACTAAGCTAAGCACCACAACTAACTAAACAGATAGCTCCCACACCCAAGGGATTATAATATTGATTTGCCATATGGTAGGGTATGAGTAAAAGGCAATAAAATATACACACCTGTTGACATGTTGCATTATATTCCCAGGCCAAGCCAATTGGACCTTTAACTGACCTCTGTGTTCAACAAAAAAGTCAACTAATGTCCTGGTAACAGTTGCTGAAGTGTGGAAGAAAAATGCAGGGATCCAAAGAATGGCCCCATCAAGCTTTTTTAAACTGAGGAAAAAGTTGTTACGGTCCTGAATGGTCAAAAGGTTGTTGTAATATTTTTCCAGGATGCTGGGGTTGAAGGTGGTAAGGTTGATTTTTCTTCCAACATCTCTTTGGAAAGCCTCCGTAGGGGCAAAATTGCAACGGAAAACAAAATCTGACTTATCTATTTCTTGTCCACACCGGCTCCCTGTCAGGATCCCACTATTTCCAACCACAGCACAGATATTATAATGCTTATTCACAATGGGTGATACATCTGGAAGCAGTGATCGGAAGTTATTGCTAATAGAGAAAACATATTTATGGTTGGAATAATCATAGTGCATCAGTTGTCCGATTCGAACACTATTCTTGGTCAAAGAAAAATTTTTTATTACATCGACATGCTGAAGAATTTCTCGCCTAAAATAAAAAGAAATTCATTAAATGTACCCCATTCAAAATTGATTTTCCATCTTATGTCTTATGCTGCCAGTTCATTTAGACAAGAATCATTGGCATACTGAATCCAAGAAAGATTATAGTACATTCATAATAATTGTGGTCTTTGAGGGGAGACAGTTTCAGAATCTACACGTGTGTTAATCTCTCAGTCAAGTTGTGGATGTAATCCGTTGAGACTTGTGTTGTAACTTAACAGTTTTAGCTGTCATTCTTTGGTTTTCATGTTCTACATGAAAGTGTATTTGATTAAGGGGAAAGCATAGGTCAAACTGCGCCAGAAAATACAGGGAGAAAATTTATACAGGTCCCAAAGAGCTCACCTAAATGTACAAACATTGGTGACTTTGAGTTTGTAACTAGGGACTACTTGTTTGCTATTGGACTGCAGTGTTCAAGGAATATCGAATATCATTGGTGTCCAATTCCAAGTAAGAGCCAAACAGATATGAATCAGTACAGTATTATCTATTATTAAAATATGAAAATGGTAATAGCAGTTGAATATTTAATAGGAATGAGATGATAATCTCATTAGGGTCCTTTGAATAATGAAACAGGGATATATTTCTACTTGATTATATGTGTAGAAATACAGTTTAGTTGGAGATACCCAATAGAAAAAGAGCCTGTTGTAAACCCTGAAAAGTGTGTTTTTTCTAAGAATTCGGAGAATAAGCAAGGCAAGGATGATACTTAGCACTAATTTCAGGTTGCTTTCATTTTGAACTTTAAGTAAAATTAAGCATCTCTTAAAGTCTCAGCTATTTAAAATAGTTAAGAGACTGGTAACGTGTTACTTTGCCAATTTAAAGAAATCATGTAGAATTTTCGGTGTCTTTTGCATAAAAAAGTAGGACTGAAATTAAATGCTTTGCATATCATCACTTAGAATTTTATTTTTAAAAGGTACTTCGTTTGTCAAAGTATGGAGCAGCATAAACTGAAATTTCAGCTTTAATATAAAACTTCCAAAGTTACCATACTGTTCTTGACAAGCTGTTACAAAGGTAAAGTAAGCGTAAAATGATGCAGGGGGAAAATTAATTAAAGATTTCCTAATACACAGATTTAGGTAAGAGATATCATGAGAAAAAAAATAGTGCTCTAGCTGGTCATTTGGGTCACATGACCTAGTATGGGGAAGAGTATTTCATTGAAATAGAAATATGTTTTGGGGAAAAGTATATTGTGTTCTACCCATTAAAGTTTTCCAGGGTTCCTATAAAATTAACATTGGATTAAAAACCCCAGAGCTAAAAAAATCATTTTGGGGTGAGTTTAGAAGTAATCAATTATTGTCATAGACTAATTCCTAATTAAATAGTATTTTGTTTTTTTAAGTTATTATTTTTTTTAAAACTTCTCTCTTTTTTAAAGATTTTAAAAATTTCATTATTTCTAGAAAGAGGGGAAGGGAGAGAGGGAGAGAGACATCAATGTATGGTTTAAATAGTATTTTAAAAGTTTTAATCATAATCACATGATTATATCAAAAAAGTATCAACTTTTAAAGTAAACATTTTCATGCCACTATGGGTATTTACTAATTTGTTTTCTGTCATTGAGTTAAAATAAAAGAAAGAGAGGGCAATAACTAGAAATCCTATGACCAAAACACAGTTCCCTAAATAGACTGGTAAAATAAGCATTTAAAATAGGTATTCACACCCCTAATGAATACACCAGACTGCTTACATTCCATTTAGCAGCATACTAATCCCAGCAAGAGAGGAGGATAAATGACTTATCTGGAGCTGCTAAAAGTAGACCAGAATCACCGAAGACAATAAATTTGTCTCCTCCTTTTCCACCTCAACCCCCCATCAATTCCTTCATATAAAGACACTGCTGTGAGACAAGTAATAAGAATAATGCTGGGTAGTTTTTGTATTTTATAATATATTAAAAGCTGTTATAGCTCAATGAAAACAAATAGGCAAAACAAAACCATACTTAAATACCTCCATATACCTGGACCAAGATTTTCATTAGCAAGTTGATAGGGATGGATTATAGTGTTTTCTGTGTCTTTCAATGAAACAATACTATTTTATTTTTAAAATATTTTCAGTAGGGGCATGAAAATGCATTGGTAGTCTTTTTACAATTATTTTTAATAGATACCTTGGGCAGTGTTAGGCATGCATGTTAATTATAAATCATGGTGTTCAACCAAGCCCAAGTTAGGGGGATATTGGAAATAGGTTTTTCTTCCATTCAAATTGGCCTTCCTGATGTTTCCTGTTCTTCCTTTTTTTTTTTTTTTTGAGAGGGTACTGTATGCATTAAAAAGTCTTACCAATCAGCCTTTATACAGCCAGGGCAAGAAGACAATGCAAATGCATCTCAGGGTGGGAGACAGAACTTTGTTGTTTTGATTATTTTTCTTTTTTTGAGCTCTAGAATTCCCCTCTATCCTACCTTTGATGTAAAAATGCCGTCCGATTAAATGTCCACTTAGAAGGTTTCTCTTGGAGTTCGTGGGTCAGAGAATTCGTAATGGGCACAAATGACGGATTTAGAAACTTCAGCGCAAATTGCGACCTGGAGAGGAGTACGAGTACAGACAGACACTCGGCCTCAGCGGCAGAGCCGCCGGAGCCATTAAAGGCCAGCGGCTGGGGCGGGGCGGCGCACTCGCTCGGGCTCCCTCCCACCCCGGAGGCCTCTCCCGTTTGTTTCACCCTCTGCTCCCCACACACACCCGGGAGGAAGGAAAAAATCCAGGGAAACCCGTCTCCATTGTGCATCTCTCCGGGCGGTGCGGGAGAGACCAGAAAATGGCCGGCTGCTGAGCGCAGGGGCGGGAGCCTGGCGAGGCGGGAGCCTGGCGCGGCCGGAGCCGGTGCGCAGGGAGGACCGTGGAGTCAGCACCGCGGACAGCGACCCGCTCCCGGGTTTGGGCCCACGCAGCTCTGGCTACCAGGGTGAACTGGGTCTTGGAGAAAGGGCAGAGGAAACCGGAGATCCAGGGGAAGGCTGAGGGTGGGTCCTGCCTTAACCTCTTCCTTCCCGAGCTTAGGTCCCATTTCATTCCCAGCCTTCTGCCTGGGGATCCCGGAAGCCGCTGGCCCGCTCTGCTCTTCTGCCTTGTGGGGCTTCTAGGTTTTGCGCCTCTGGCCCGACTAGGACCACCGATTGCAGCTTGTATTTGCCACCTACCCATCAGGTGGCCTTGCTGGGAGAGCTTCTAGAGGTCAAAAGTAGGGACAGGAGTTCCCTGTGAGCGCCCCAAACTGCACCAGGCGCCTGTCTAGCCTGGCTCCTGGCGGTTACTTAGACCTGGAGTGGGGGTAGGTGGCCCTCAGGAGGGCGGGGTAATTCCAGAGAAACTGGAAAAGGGGGGCAGGGGGTGAGGGATGGCATGCTGGGTGAAAGGATCAAGGGGCTGGGTAAGAAGAGACCCGCACAACATTTGATGGCATCGGGTGGGGGTGAGGGAGGGGAGTGGAGGAGTTTGCAAGCAGCTTGCAGCGCCTGCGCCATTAAATCGTCTCTGGACCGAGAGCCCAGCCTCGGAGTGGAGTCCCCGGACAGGGCCCTGTGAGGGCCCAGGGCAGGCCCTCACCTCACACGTTCACCTCCCGGTTCACCACCCCCGCCCCTTAACACACCCGCCTTTCCTTCCACCACCATTCTCTTTAAGTCCTACACCCTTTTTGGAAATGGGGGAAGGGATGCCGAAGAATATGAGAAATGCAATCACATCCACTAGTACAACAGAGTTGAGCGGTTTAGGATTAAAAAACAAATAAAAGGGAGGAGGGACAGAGAATGGGGAGAGAGGTGTGGAAGGACCACGCAGTTTGTTTTGCCCCAAGTGTCTCAGAGAACCAAAACATACCCTCTCGTCACCCTACCCCCACCCCATAAACCAACCAGACGCCCCAGGGCGCCCAGAGGCCCTCACTCACCGGAATCCCGCGTGGAACATGTACATTCGGGGCGCCCCCGGGCTGGCGTACTTGGAAGTGGTGAAGATGTTCTCCTTTTTCAGGGACACGTAGCTGATGAGTGATAAAATCAGCAGGGCGACGCTGAGCATGACCAGCCCCAGCACACTGGCGACCCGGGCCATTTTGCAATGTCTCATCCCGGGCTGGGCTGTATCAGGGACCGCGGGGAAATGGGTCCATTGAGCAGCCAGCAGCTCGCTGGCGTGTCGGGGTGTGTGAGTGTGTGTTTGCGCGCGCGTCAGCGTGTGTGGCGGGGGAGGGGACCGGGCCGGGGAGCCACGGAGGCAAGTGGGGGAGGTGTGGGGCGGGCTGGGGAGCCAGAGAGAAGTGGGGCCCCTTAGGCAAGGGTGAGCGGGGCGGGGGTCAGCAGGAAGATGGAGGGGTTGAGCGGCGGGCCGAGATGGAGCACGCAGCCCTGCGCCTCCGGCCGCGGGCTCAGGCTCCCCCGCGCGCTGCCAGCGAGGCTGCCATCTCCGCCGCTGCCTGCAAGATAAATGTGATTGGAATAATGTTGCAGTTCGATCTCAGCACAGGATTTAATTAATGAACTCTAATCTCCCAAATAACCGGGGGAGGGGAGCGGGAGGAGCTGCAGAGGGAGAGGGTGGCCGCGGCAGTGGAGGGAGGCGGATTGAGGCCGGAAGGCTGCAGCCGCTTCAGCAGCCTCCTGCTGAGGGTGCAGGTGGGGAGCCGGCGGGGGGTTGGATGGGGGGACATAGGGGCCCAAACTTAGGTTAGTGGGCCGTTTATTACTTTGTAAATATCTCACAAAGAACTGGATCTGCTGTCCTGCAGGATACACACCAGCTGGGTGCTCTGAGATGCGGGGGGTGGGGGTGGGGGTGCGGGGGGGTTGCTGTAGGAAGGCAGACACTTAAAAGCTCCTCTCTACACCACGGAGGCACTGCTCCGGGCCCCTCAGGGTGGCACCCTGCCCAGTACCCCAGCTAGGAAGTCCTCAGCAGGAGATGGTCCCACTTGCCTTGTGAGTACTGAAACCTTCTTGGAATTTTCCAGAAACTCATCTGCCTCCTATGCTCACTGCCTACTTTGCTCCTCTCCGAAAAATGGGTGGTACCTCATAAAGCTCATGGCTCCTCTCTTCTGCCCAAAGCCCAGCGGTCCCAACACAGCCATTGGCAGCAGGGCGTGGCCCTGAGTTCACCAGGCCCAGAGCAGGTCTCCCTGATTTACCTCTGTGTCCCCACTTTGCTGACCCACCCCGGTACCCAGGCCTTGAGAGGCCTGAGAGGCCTAGAAGCCGAAGGCATTATAAACCATTATAAATGTAGAACTCTCCTTTGAACATCCCAAGAACCAAGTAAGAGAGGCTGCCTCAGCGGGTGGGAAAGGAAGCTCTTTGCCTCATGCTTTGTATTCCTTGACCTTCAGTTTGTTTTAGCATATTCTTATGTTGCCTGTTTGCATATCCATTGGAAATAAAAATTAACCCACTTTCAGTCCGGCTGTCGCACGAAGGCAAGCTGCGTGTTCCTTTATCTCTGACCTTCGCCATTAGCTTGTGGCTTTCTGCACCCTCGCTTCACTCTTGGTCTGGCCCTCTCAGTCCCAGTCAATAAGCACTAATGAAAGAAGCTGGAGATGAAAAATTGGCTGTCAAGAGCCTTTTCCAGCAAAACAAGTTGATATTTTCCAAGTTGGTCATGATTTCTTTCTCTCCTGAACTTGTCTTACGGGCGTTGGTGGAACTAATGCTATGGCCTGTCTGTGGGCTCTGAATCCCTGCCAGGGTGAGCCCCTGGGCGGTAAGCCTGCAGTGCCAGGGCCACGTCTTCTTCCTCCCCACTCCTGCATGCTGCCCAGCAGTTGTCTCATTAGCAGGCGTGCTTCATAAATGCTCCAGGGTCAGGTGAGCCCCCCTGCGAGAGACGCATCTCTCTAGTTATGGACAGCGACACGGACAGCGACACGGGGAGTGTGACTGTACGTTTCCAGTGAGGAAGGGGATCAGTCACTTTGCACCTATGGAGACATTTTATACAAAAACCTAAACACGTGGGTTAATAAAATGCCATGGGGCATTATATGATGTTAAGAACATTAGAAAAGGTCTGCACTTTTGTACCCAATGAAACTTTAACCATATTTTTGAATAACTATTAGAGTTTTGTTTTTGTTTTTTTTAAACAAGATCAGATGAACATAGTATAAAATGCTGGAAGGAGTAAGATCCTGTGAGAGTTGTCTAGGAATTACACATGTTGGGAAAACTCTCCTCAAACAAGAAGTCAGGGAACAAGCCCAGGGTAATGGTTACACCTTCGGGCTCCAGAGCCAGCAGACTGGATTTCAAGAGCTGACTCTGTTGCCCACGGGCCATGTGATCCTGGGTAAGTTGTCACCCTCTCTGTGCAGTAGGCTCCTCATCTTGCAGAACCAGGATGGAAACCTCCCAAGGGCTGGGGGAAAATTAAAGACACGTTTAGCTCAGCTCCTGACCTGCAAGCAGTGAATAAATATGAGCTAAAGAGCTAGGGCAAGTTTTTAGTGTCTTTCTCTGCCCCATACATGTTCCACTGCAAAATGCCTTGGTGAGGCATTTTCCTACAGAAGATGGCAAAGATCAACACGCTCTTCAGTTCCCCTTATAAAACGGTGTTCTAGGCTTTCCTGGGATCCACAATATGGACTCCTTCTGCCTTTATTTAAAAATGTATGTATTACGTATGCTTAGCACACCTCCATAAACCATTGAAGGAAAGTCCTACGAGGATGATTCTCATGTTGCATGCGCGTCATGGGAAGTCCTGTGATGTAAAGGAACTAAACTGGCCAGAAAGTAAATAGGTAGGCAGGAATCCTTGCCACAGATGCCAGGCCTAGAAGTTCATTGATTTCTGTTTTCTTTCATCTATTTATTAAAATGTACTAGCTATCAGGCACCACACGGGGCTATAACATCACCCTTGACCTCATCATGCTTACGGTCTAGTGCAGGAGGGAAGAGTAGGCCACTAGTAGTCTTACACGAGAAGCTCAGCAATAGAGGGGCTGAGTGAGCTGAAAATAAACTCTGCCTGCAAGGGGTTGTCAGGATCCTTTATGGAGAGCAACATCGAGCTTTAAAGCACAGGTAGGATTCCTTTGGTGAGGAAGTTGAAAAGGGTGTTCCAAGTAGAGGGGAGACTAGGAGGCAGGGAAGGTAATGGTGGGTTAGGGGAAGAGCAAGAGGGATGAGTTGACTGCTGTTAAAGAAAAGCCTGGAAGGGAAGCTGGGGTCGGGTCGTAAGGGGCTGGCTAAGGGGATGGCTGTGTTGCCTAGCAGTGCTGCTCGGACCACCCAGCGTTTATGGGGAGGCTCAGTCGGATTGGACGCGGGGAGCTGGAGCCCAGCCCATGGGGAGATGGAAACAGCAGCTGTTCTTGGGGATGTCGGCTGATGCGTCCAGTGGCTCACCGGCCTGTCCACGTGCTGGGCGCCCCAGTGAGCCTTCATCTATCAACGAACCGATGGGCCACTTTCTGCTGTGACACACTCCCAAGTAAGGCATCAGGGGTTGACTCCTGGAAGGGCCGTGACCCCTCCTCGACAGCACAGAGGTCAGAATCTAGCGAGCTCAAGGCAGGTCTACTGGGAGGCTGCTTTGTGGCCATGTGTGACTGGAGTTCCTTCTGCACATTACTGCCGGACTTCTGAGTTCCTGGTAGACCTAAAAATGGCCACGGAGGAAAGATCTTGGAATCCTCTGGGTTTCTACCTCCTGTCTCTCACAGGAGATAAATACTTTATGAGTTCAGAGTCTGGAAAAGCCATTGTGGTCTCAGAAAGCTTGAGGAAGGCTCTCCGATGGAACTGAGGCTAGAAAGATGCACAGAAGTGTTCAGAGATGGAGGTGGGCATGGCAAGCAGGGACAGGTAGGTTGAACAAGCATGTTCAG
The DNA here is from genome assembly GCA_004026585.1 of Noctilio leporinus. Taxonomy (NCBI): domain Eukaryota; kingdom Metazoa; phylum Chordata; class Mammalia; order Chiroptera; family Noctilionidae; genus Noctilio; species Noctilio leporinus. The sequence continues at coordinate 68,236 of PVIW01003970.1, read as the reverse complement.
ATGGAGGAGGGGAAGCCCTGGTGAGGCCAGCGACTAGGTAAGCCCCTTGGAGTAAAGAGAAGATGGCCAAGATGCGGAGACCTCTTATGGGCCAGGGGCTTTTTTTACACTGTTGGTCAGTTTTGCCCTAATCCAGTGAGGAAAGCACCATTATCCTCATTTTATAGTTGAAGAAATTGATGTTACAGATTGACTCAAGGTAAAGCCCCTTTAAAGCACCCCCATTTCTGCTTCTGCCCACTGCTCGTAAGCAGGTGCCAAGACCGAGAGCTGGAATGTGTGTGTGCCCGGGAAGTTAGAAAGCTTCACCCTTCGGCAGTGAGAACCACTTACTGGTACTGTTGATGATGATGATGTCATTTCATGTTTATTGCATACCTGCTATGTATTGGGCATTATGGTAGGCATTTTACATAAGTGAGCTTATTCAGTACCTGTTTCACCCTGCTGACGATATTAAACGCCCCCATTTTAAGAATGAAAACCTGAAGCTCAGGGAGGGTAAGTAACTCGTCAGGTTCACCCAGCTAGTAACTTCGGTGTGTTCCCTTGGTATTGCAGGACCCAGCGGCGCAGGGGCTTACCTCCTTCCTCTGTCGCCGCAGGCTTGCTGAAGAAAAGAGGGCACGTTAGGCTCTTTGAAAAGAGCTTTTGAATCACAAGGGCGGAGAGTTGGGGGCAGCAAGAAAAGATCAGAATGATACAGCTACAAAGCATTGGACATCTCAGGTGCAGCGAGAACGCCGGGTGGGGCTGGAGCCTGGCGGTGGGCGTCCCGCCACCCGGTGGGGACAGACAGGCGGCAGCACCTTATCTTCACGGTCTCGTGTGGTGCCCGCAGCGTGGAAAGGAGGCAGGGCACTTCTCTACGTTTTACCTGAGGTCCAGGCTCGGGAGAGGGTCGGTCTCCGTACTGGAGAGGAAGGTCATTTACCTCAACTGGGTGCACCAGTTGGCTTGACTGTTGAAGGGATGATGTTCGATTACATCAATTGGTTAGGGAAGCTAGATTAATATTAACGCATCCACACAGGACAGATACGGAGCATAGGAGGTCTGCACTTCAAACAGTAAAACTCCTCACTTTTATCTCTGTAGAGACAGCCACTGTAGCTGTTGAGAAGTACTCTGCATTCGCCAGCATAGGGATATATGTTAATTTTTTAAACTTAAATTCGGAGACCAGTTTGAAATGACATTTCTTTTAAGGCTTTTGTCCGTATCTTTACAAAAGGTACTTGCATAATTTAGCATTTCAGATGTTTGCAATGATTACATTTTATAGAAGTTGAGGAACTAATCATTTTGCACCTACAGACGAACGCTTCCCTTAAAGCTCGGTGAAGCATTTCTGTGTGAAAGGAATATAAGAACTTCAAATAGCCTTTTCTTCATTGAATAAATAAAACATGTTTGGAAAGACATCTTAGGGCTATTTTCACCCAGTCCCTTGGAAATGGTTTGGAAGGAGCCATTATGTTCAATTGTGTTAATCTCCTGGGTCCTTGCATAGAATTTCGACTTTTCAAATGTTTGCAGCAATTACTTTTTGAGAAGCGAAGGTATTATACTTGGAGAAGCTACTTGAAAAATAATCTCACTGTTAAGTTTTAAGCTATTCTACATCTATTGTGTTCTTTTATTACACTGACTGTGAGTGCAGAAAACCAGCACGGTGACAGCAGGTGCAGTGGCAGGGGAAGTATTTTAAAAAGAAATCTAATTTTAGCCTTCATCCTGGGTTTTTTGAGCAATTTTTGTCACTTGTACTTCTGAAACTGTGATTGTCAACAATATATCTTTAAGAACAGTGGGAAAACCCACTTCTGTATATATTATAGCAAAAATGGTAACATTTCCATGTAATTTTAAAGACTGCACTACCCCTTGCTGATTTATTGGTGAGTGCTGCGTCCACAGAGGAAATGGTAGGGGCTGGTGAAGGCTGGGCTGACAAGGATCTGCTATCCTGGCACTTAATGTCCTCTCCAAATTATAAGCACACACCCCTGCCGGAATTATCCCTTGTTCTGTTCTCGGGAAGTCCACAGGGGTGAGCATTCACTGACTTCCCCCATTTGAACAACTCGGGCTCCGTATTTGAGGGAAGAGATTGAGCTACCCCATGCTTTAGATCATGGACATCCATGTTCTATCTCAAGTCACGTTCACAATACGGAATGACAGTATTTTTATTTATTTCCATAGATATGGAAATAAAGAACTCAGGGAGATTAAGAAACTTGGGCAGTTCACAACAGCTTTAAACATTAATATAGGGCCAAATGACTGCGCAATTATTTCTCTTCCCAAATCTTTGTGCCTCCCATGAAGGAAGCTTAGGGTCTGTATATGGGGCATGAGGGATGCTTCCTTGAAGTGGATGTTTCTCATTTAAAAAGCCAAGGATGTGATGCCCACCTTGGCTTCTATACCTCTTTCTCCTCATGGTTAGCTTTTTACCAGCATGTGTGAACACAGGAAAGTGATTTTTCAATGGATGTGAGGATAGATGTGGTCTTGTGAAGAATCCTTTATATCTTAGTTTCAAAATCCTATTTTGTTCTGTTTCATAGTTTTACGTGCAGAGGACCTAAGGCCTGTTGGAGGTGGTATAAGATGAGGGAGTGTCTAAGTTTGGGCGTCTGTACTTCTGTTTTGAGGAGGACAGTTTGAAGCAAGCCTCTCCACAGGTGTATGAGGTTGGACCAAGAGTATCTGAAGAGTTTTAGGCAGATCAAGACCGTCATTCGCACTTTCTCCCTGATAGATAGAAACGGGAGTAGAAGGAGCCAGGCAGGCTCAGAGGCGTGAGAAGGGCAACTGATCCTCCCTATGATACCTCTGGTGCTAACACCAGTTATCTGACACCTGCCGCAATTCCTGGTTAGAAGTTTGCCCATCTTTTTATTCTTGCTCTGAGTTCCAGCTGCTTATTAGAAAAAAGAAACGCAACCATTATACATGCTATTTATTTGAGAAAGAATGATATTTCTTGTTTTTCTGCTGCAGAAAAGCATCAAACAAAAGCGAGTAGGGAGCATGTTGTAATACTACTCTTCACATCTGTGATCATCTATGATTAAAGGAGGCCTCCCTGTAGGAACTTAGTCACCACAGACAGGTACCAGTGCTCACCTGGTAGCAGGTGCTACCGCCAGGGCAGTTAGAATGTGGAAGATGGAGAGTATTGCTGCTTTTCTGGAGAGCTGGCATGGTGTATTATATACAGGTGAGCATATCCAGATGCCTGAGGTGGTCCTCAGGGTGGTCCCTGAGTTCTGCTGCTGGTTTTGACTCAGATCTCGGGCAGTCCTTCCCCAGCTGCCAGGGGAATTAGGCTTTTGTCATCCAGCAGTGTTGCCTGCACTCATAGGCATCTCTTAATCTCACCTCCACTTTCCCCATTTGCTGTGACAATTAGGATTGACAAATAAAAGGGGACCTTATATCATTAAATTTACTTTTTAACATTCCCAGGAGCATCCTTCAATGTTAGATGCTGTGTATTTAGGAATTTCAGGTAGGCTTTGCCAGACAATGGAAACAGCATCTGTTATGGTCGTGTGCGAGGCTAGCTGTGAAAAAGTGACAATTGCAAAGAGCATTAGACCCTTAGATAGTGGCTGTGCGCTCTTCTCAAAGGACTCTCTCTTTGTGAGCTCAATGTAGAAAGGAATGCTGGTTCCACATAGGTCTTTACAGTTGATAATCACTATCTTTAGGGCCATCTTTGGGGAAAAGAACTGACAACCATATAAATCTTACATTTTTATAGCACTTCAATCTTTTTTCAAAGTACTCTCACATCTATTATCCGATCTTGACCTCCCAAGGAAACTGAGAGTTGGGCACAGCAAGTATTTCCATCCTGATTCCACAGATAAGACACAAGGAGGTTACATCACACAGCAGGGCCAGAGACTGAGGCTAAACATCGATGTCTGATGTTAAGACTGCTAGTCTACTGAAAGAAAAAAGAAGACCCTCCTTTTTTATTCTCTGCAATCTAGCTTCCATTGCTGAAATTGCTTTATTTAAAGCGATGTTTCTCAACTCTATCTGCACGCCTGTCACCTGGGCACCTGAAAAATAATGCCAGCACCCAGGCCCCACCCCAGGCCAATTGTATCAGTCATCTCTGTGTCTTTTTTTCCCTCTGTGTAAATAGTTAACTTTTTAAGATTTATTAACCTTTATTCCCCCATTTTTCCAGAGAGATCTAATCCAAATATTTTCAGGCACCTGCATGTCTTAAAGCTCCTCAGGTGATTCTGCTACATAGCGTGGATCAAAAACCATTGCGAGAAGTAGACAAAGGTCATGTCAAATTCAATGACCTTTTTCTAAGCCACTTGCCTGGACCCATTGGACATCAATCCCTCTTCCTCATCCTCCTTCATTTTTTTCTTCCCCCTCCTCCTCCTCCCTCCTTTCTTCTTCTTCCTTTTAAAGAAAATGTATTTAATTTTAGAGAGAAGAGAAAGGAGGGAGAAAGAGAAAGAAGATCATAGATGTGAGAGAGAAGCATTGATTAGTTAGTTGCCTGTTGCCCCTGCTCCTGGGACTGAACCTGCAACTCAGGCATGTGCCCTGACTGGGAATCAAACCAGTGACCTTTGGCTTTGTAGAACAATACCTAACCAACTGAGCCACATTGGTCAGGACAATTCCTTCTTTAAACTCACTCCTTTTTTTATTTCCATGAAAATGACACTCTCAGTTCCCTATTCTTCTATAATGGTTCCCTTCCTGTCTTATTTTCTTCATCACCACCTTTAGTCTTCCTAATTTACATGACTTCAACCTTGTCCTTTTCTCTGTATGGCCACACAAGGTATAGGGGAATAGTGTGGGAAGTTGTGCAAAGGGTTATTTTGAAGGGCTTGGACATTAGAATATAAGAGCAGAGGCTTTATTCTGATCACTGCTACAACTCGAGAGCGTAGGATAGTTCTAGAACCTATGACAGACACATACTCAATAACTGGATGAATGATCACATCTACTTGACTGAATTTCATAACTGTGTACAGTCCTGACCTACATGCACTCCAGTCTTGCCCTTCCAATGCCATCAAATGTGCCACTATCTCCTCAAACTGAACTTGTTCAAAACTGAGCACAGTATCTTCCTTCCTCCTACAAAATAGTTCTCAATGCTTTCCGACCATTTTCCTGCTTCCAAATAGCATTCCAAATAGCGTATTTCCTGTCCTGTTAATCAGCTTTGAATCTTTTTGCTTCTGCACCCAGGCTTACAGCATGGTCCCTCTATTGGGTTGAAACTACCCAGCCCATGGCCTCTAAGGGGCAGCTATGCTGGCAGTGCTGCGGGTGCTGACCGGACAGGATGGGTCCACCCACCCACAGGCTGTTTGCCCAAGTGGTAGCCACAGAGGAAGGCCCTTAGTTCCCTCGGAGCACAGAGGGAGAACATGGTGAGCGTTGACTGGTGCAGTGGAGGATGGGACAGGGTGACTTTGGGAGTCAACCTGCTTGGACACAGAATGGCTTTCTAGATTTGCTTTACAGACATTCAGTTTTTCCTAAGGTCGCCAGTATGAGACTGTTCTGGCACCACCCATCCACAATCCATTATATCAATGTTGGTATTCATATTTCTTCTTTGAAAAGAGTCTATCTTTCTCAATTTGCTTTGTTTTGGTATTGTTTAACCAAGGCCCTACCCACCTCATGCCTGAACTGGATAATAACTTGCTAGCATTTCCCCAAAGCATCTTTGGTACTTTGATACCTGGATACTATGCCTTCACGCACTACTTAATGGGGACTCACTGTGTGCCCAAGCGGTGTTCCATGCTCCGGTGGCCCTGTGGTGAACGATGCAGTCAAGGTCTGTAGCCCCTGTACTGGTGCAGTGGACCGTCTCTGCCCTTGTCTCTGCAAGGGCATCACTTCAGCTCGTCTCTCCTGTGTCATCAAATTGTTTCTCTCTCTTCCTTCACTCCCAGCAGCCTTCCAACATACTTTTACTTGGTCTATCTTAAAAACCCTGCTTTTGACTCCCACTTTCTCCTTCAGCTACTACCCTAACATTTTCTCTTTTTAGAGCATAACTCCTCAGAAGAGTTGTCTATTCTTTTAGGAGCCCTAGCTGGTGGCACAGTGGATAAGGTGCTGGCTTGCGAACCCAAAGGTCGCTGATTCAATTCCCAGCCAGGGCACATAACCAGGTTGCAAGCCAGGTCTCCAGCCAGGTCCGTGGCTGGAGGTAGGTGACAGGCAACTATACATTGATGTCTCTCTCCCTATCTGCCTCTCTCCCTTCCCTTCTCTCTAAAAATAATAAACAAAATCTTAAAAATAAAAGAGTTATCTATTCTTTTTAAAAGTTTAGTGAGGGATAATTGAGAAGTATAATTAAATATACAAGGTGATGATTTATATACACATTTATTACAGAGTAAATTACCAAGATGAAGATAATTAGCATATCCATAACCTCACATAGTTAACATAGTCATTTTTTTGTACATGTGGTGAGAATGCTTTCGGTCTACTCTTAGCAACATTTAAGTATACCACATTGTAGAGTTAACATACAGTATAGTTAATACTGCGGTATGGGTATACTTGAAAGAGTTGTCTATTCTTTTTTTTTTTTAAGATTTTATTTATTGTTTTGAGAGAGAGGGAGAGAGACATCCATGTATGGTTGCCTTTCACCTGCCTCCAGCTATGGACCTGGCTGGAGACCTGGCTTGCAACCTGGTTATGTGCCCTGGCCGAGAATTGAACCAGCAACCTTTGGGTTCACAAGCCAGCACTTTATCCACTGTGCCACCAGCCAGGGCCTACGAGTTGCCTATTCTTGATGTATCCAGTTCTCTCCAGAACTCACTGTAATCAGGCTTCTCTGCATATTCCACGGGACGCACTCCTGCCAGCATCACCGATGGCTGCCCTGGTGTTAGACCACTGGTGCCTCTTCACTCCCGAGCTTTATGGGGTTATCTGAGTCATGCAGCGCAGGGGATCACGCCCTTCTTGGACCATTTGGGCTCTTGATTCAGGGACTTTATGCTCCTGCAAGTTTTCTTCCTTTCTCTCTGTTTCTCCACATCTTCCTAAGCTCTCAACTTTACTGACAGGCTTTATTACGTAAGTTTGGGACACTGAGCCACTCTGCTGGCAGCCTCATCCCCTGTCTCCCACAGTCAGCGTCCCGTCCTGCCTGGCCTTCAGAGGTCACCTCACTGTCCCGCAGCTCTCCTGCCCTGTGCCCACGGTCCACTGCTTCTCTTACCACCCGCCCCGCATCGGGCCCAGCGGTGGAGATGGAGGGCGTGCTTCCCACCGGCTCGTCCTTGTATTCCCGCAGTGCCCAGCACACAGCTGTCACTGGGGCACTTTGGATCGCTGCGCGGTGGGTAGGCTTGCCCTTGGAGCTGGAGGGCAGGGATCAATCTTCTCATCTCCTCCTTCCACCCTCAGACACATTCATCCAAGTGACAGAAACACTCAGTTTGGAATTGGCACACATGAAATGATGGCAGAGCAGAGGTGTGTCCCCTCCCACCGTGAAGGGAGCAGAGTCATGGACAACGAGACCGTAGCCGTGGCCTCTGAAGTGGGTTCTACCTGATGATTGGCTGGAGTAGGGAAGTAAACATTAGACCTTCCAGTTGGACTTAACTTTCAGCTCATCTCTTGAAAATGCCTCCATTTGTGTTTGCTTTATCATAAATGTACGAAAGAGGATGGAATAAGATACAAAAAGAGTGAGCCTGCATCCTTAAGGCAAAAACATTTTTGCTACAGATCCTTGTATACCTCTTCTGAGGCCCCAGAGGAGTTGCCTTCCCTGTCACCGCCTGTGGGAAGGGCTGTACCAGGACACCTGCGGGTGGGTGTCTTTACTGTGACAGCCAGAGGCGGAGGAGACAGGCTGCAGCGTCAGCCGCCCCGCTTCCCACACAGCACCCGGGCCAGGAGCAGAGCCTACCTGTCACAGTCTGATGGCACCCAGGTGTGAGGTTTCAGTCTCACTTGTCTCTGCAAGCAGTTGTTGCTCTGGGTGTCACTTGCCCAGGACGCTGGAACTAGGGAGAAGTTTCCACAGTCAGAGCCAGGGACTTTGCGGGGGGAGGGGGGGCTCTTTGCCCACAGTCAGGGCTGCTGGTGCGGGTCTGAGCAGAGTTCGGGAAGGGGATGTGATGATGGAAGCAGAGAGACGGACGGACAGACAGGAAGGCGTTGTGCTGTGGCTTGCCAAAGGGGGGAAGACAGCTGTGAGTCAGGGGGAAAGTGGGGAGTGAATTCTTTCCTACAGCCCCAGAAGGCAGCCCTGCTGATCCGTCTTTGGCTTCTGCTCTCTAGGACTGCGGGAGACCAAGTCTTTGCTGATCACAAGTCATGGTTTTAGTAGTGTGTTACGGCAGCAACGGGAATCTAATACAGGGACTGAAGGGTTGACTTCCCTAGAAATGCTTGAAATTTAAAGTGGGCCCAAAGGAGAAGGACATGACTTAACTCAGATGACTGAGCCTACGAGGCAGCTTGCAGGATATTCTTCATGTGCCTTGATGCCTCACGTCCTTCACCGGTGCCGTGCTTTGGAGGAAGCCTTCTTGAGGAAGGCTTTTCCATGATGCTGTGGAGCCGGGCGGGTGTTAGGAGCAGGTTTGAATTGATTAGCGTCAGGACAGATGCAGTGAAGGGAGCAGGGTGTGAAAACACACGAGGCTGCCAGATGACAGCTGCCTTCAGCCTGTGGGAGCCTGGGCACCCTGGAGTGGATGCTGGGTTGGTGGAAGGAGATACCCAAACCCATGTTTTGGTCCAGTGAGGTCTTGCCCTTCAGTCCTATGGAATTAGCAAGGTCACGTGGCAGCTCCTGTAACAAATTGTACAGAGGACAAGTTGCAGCCAGAAACAAAGGTGATTTTGCTTCCGATTCTTCAGATAGCAATATGTCAGCAGCCTCGAGAGAGGCTGGAAGTAAATGAATCAGTGCTGGAAAGTGAAGGGTACCGTCCGCACTGCATGGTGAAAAGGGCTCCCGAACAGTAGCTTCATTGATTTTTTCCTATAATTGACACAGCATCTTGCTTTGCCTTCGGGCTTCGGAAGGAGAAAACGGGGAGTCCCTGTACACAGCTTCCTTGTGTTGGAATTTAATAACAAAAAAAACCCTGAATGAGCCTCCTTCCCTCCATTTCTCTTTCTCTTTGTGTCTTTTCTCTATTCTCTCCCTCCTCTCTTGTGTTTCCCTCATTTCTTCCTCCCGCCCCTCCCAGTGTCCAGTGTCTCATTCTTCCCCAAACATGCTTCCTTTTGTACAAATAAAAGCTTAAATAGCACATGCCATAATATGGGCAACCTATTTTTGCTGGATGAGACATGAAGGACCTTAAGAAAGAAAGAAAGAAAAAAATAGCAGATTCCATCTTAAATCTTATTCAGTCGGAAGCTAATATATTTTTACAGAAACTACACCTCTCACAGTTGCCACATCTGAGAACTGTCCTTGGGCTAAGATGCTGGGAAAAGACCTGGGCCCCCTTTTGGGAGGTGGGAGGATCACCTCCTCACCTGAGGGGCAGCCCCTGGCCCCAGGTCATTCAGGAGAGCCTCCAGGGAGGCTGGCTGAGCCGGAGTGCTGCTTGCCCCTCAAAGCTGGATCAGGCCTGGGAGAAAAAGAGGGGGCCCCCACCCCGGGGGAATAGCTCTCCGCAGATTTCTCAGCGAGGGGAAACAGGGTTTGGTGCTGGGGAAGGCAGATCACCTGATCATCTCTCTTCGGATCCGCCATGCTCGCTTCAGAGCGCTCGGACAGGTGGGAGAGAGCATGTGAGACATTCCAGCGGAAGGATGTTGCATCCAGTCAAAAAGTTCTCACACTGAAATGAGCCTGAAGGTTTTCTATGGTTTTAAAAAGTTGGTTTCAGCCCTGACTGGTGTGGCTTCATTGGTAGGGCGGCATCTGGAAAAGTGGGAGGTTTGATACCCCGGCAGGGCATATGGCTAGGGTGTGGGTTTGGTCCCCACACACGAGGAGCTAGTGAAGGTGACCCAGACAGAGGTTCAGAGACGTGGACAGGATCTTGGTGTGAGCTACGATGGGGAGCGGGTCTGTGCCACTCCGGTGTGTCGGCGCCTTGTCCAGGACAGAAGCAGTGAGCGCCAGAAACCGAGGAGGGGAGAACACTGGGATCCACCATTGTGGTCATTTTAAGGGTGGGGGGCGGGGGAGGATAGCACCCTGCCCAAAGTGAGGAGGGTCAGGGATCAAGGAAGCAGGAATAGGGAGTGTACGTTTCTCCGGGAAGGCAGTTGGTGGCCAAAGGAAAGAATTCTAGAAGCAGTACCGGGCACAAGGTGAAGGAACCAGGGTTTATTAAAACGGAGAACGTGAACGTGTTTGTGTGTTGTGTTGAAGTCAAGTATCCGCGAGGAGGGACAGGTGAGAGTGATTAACAACGCTTCCCCTTTCTTCCTGGGCCCAGGTCTGATTTATATTCAGTCTTGCTCCTTTTTTGTGCTTCAGTTTCAGGGGTGGTGGTGGGGGTAACAGCTGCTTCAAAGGGCTGCGGAGAGCAGAGTGCGCCAGGCAGCACGGAGCCCTGCGCAGTGCGTGCTTGCTGTCATCATCTCCCGCTCTTCGCCTTCCTCCCCTCCCCCTTCTCCCCCCGATCTGCCCACCCCTCACATTCTTCCATCTGCACTGTCTACCTGGCCCCTCTCTTCCCAGGCCACCTCGACCTGGGTGCAGGGCACAGGACGCTGCTGTCATAGCCCCTCCCGGCTTGGGTGGTGGCCTGGATGTTTTGCAGACAGAGGAGGGCAGTTTAGCTCCTCTGTCTCCAACTCTGGCTTTTTGGTTATTTCCTTCACAGTCTCTAATAGCCATGCTAATTTTGTCACAAAAATCTATACTTGGTCCTTGCAGCATATGGTGCAATGACAAAACTCTGTAACAAAGTGAGGGGGAAGGCTCATCTCCACGACTTTTCATTTCAACAAAGTTGTTTTCAATGTGGGTAACAACACCTACAAGTCTGGCTCTTGGTTCCTGATTCTGTCAGGCTGTCTGAGAGCTTGGGTCTGGGCATCAGACAGCCTGGGTTCCAGCCCTTGTTCTACCAGCAAGCGATGTGTGGCCTCAAGCCTGCGGCTTCATGTCTCTGAGTCCGGGTGATTTCCTGTGAGGGCACTGGACTTCAGTGCCAATGGCCAACTTCCACTTCTTGGCCTTCCTGGGGCTACTGCCCATGGTTGTCATCCACCCTAAAGGCCAGAGGCCTCACTCACATCTATCCGCCCCCTAGAGGTTGCTCACCAAGGCCAATGTCATTGGCCCTCAGAGGAAGCCACTGAGGAAAGACAGGGCAGGATTTTTAAGGGCTCATAGAAGTTCTGACTAAATCCCCAGCAGGCTCCCCTACTCATCAGGAAAATCCATTATTCATACTTGATCCCTTTTGTTTCTAATCCAAGATCTGCGGGAACAAGGCGTCCTATTTCAAGTCCTTCACATCTCAGCACAAATAAGTGTCAGATGATTGTCTGAGAGCACCAGCGCCTCGAGGGGAAGGGACAGAGTAGAGAGGGTAGCAGACCACCGAGAGGGGAGAAGGAGACAAGGGATTCTCTCAGTTGGCGTTTGTTGTGTGTGTTGGACGGATGGGCAGTGGCACACCTGTCAGCTATGCGGTACCCATAACTCTTTCCTTACCATTCTGAGCCGTGTAGCCTAGTGGTTCAGAGTGAATGTTGGCCAAGGACAGAACTGGTTACTATCTCCAATTGGTAGACCAAAAAACTGAAGTTCAGAGAAGTTATCACTTACAGAAAGTCACACAGGGATCAGTGTCGGAGATGCAAACCCAGGTCTGCTGGCTCCAGTCTGTGTTTTCAGCTGCTACGCCTTGTTGCCTCCCTCAAGTCTTGTTATTGATCTCATGTCATCCTCCTCTACTACCCTCTTCTCCATGTTGTAGTCATTCACTAACTCCAGAGTCATCCCCCTCTGTCCTTGAAGATTTTAACTTCTGACTGGATGTTACTCTTCTGCCATAATTCTTGGTAGATGACTCTTTCTTACTTTATCCTACCTGCTTCCTGACCTCCCTCCTTCCAACTGACCTCACCATCCACTCTACCATCCTCCCAAGTCACACCCTTGGCTGTCATTACCAATCACCAACCCCTTAATTCCACCTTGTAACCCTCACATCACATCTATTCAGTTCACTCTCCCTGGTCCCCAGACCTAAAAGTTAATCATTGCTTAGTACTCGAAGTTGACTGAGCCTGCCCCTTTCTTACTATCCTCTATCCCCTTCCCCCAGGGTCCCCCTTCCCCCAGGGTCCCCCTTCCCCATCCTAATTGCCATGGCCATTATTATATTTACATTTTTCCTCAAAATTCTAGCCCTGATTAAATCCAATATCCCTTTTACCTACAGAGCTGAACAGAACCAGAAAAATGCACACAGCCACACTGACAAGTCACACCTGGAATTTATGACACTAACTTCCAGTGGGCAATTCTATTATATCTTTAATATCCTCCTCTCACACTCATATTTGACTTATTTCTACTTTCTTCCTCCTCCAAAATTTCCCATATTTCAGTTGCTAATCTTATCTTGTTATCTCACTGGGAAGACAGAAGTCATCAGAAGAGAACTTGCACACACACATTCACTACCAAATCCTCCCTCCTACCTTCATCTGTGCCCATGGATAAATCAAATGCAAAAGGGAAACCAGATTTGAAAGTCTCGCACCAAAACATTTAAGCCACATAATCAAAACTAAATTTAGCTTTGAACAAAAAATTTAACTTATTTCTTATAAATGCCTCCACTCTTCATAAAAGAAACTTGGTCATCTTCCTAAAATTAGATACTTACTTCTAACCCAAAACCATACCATCCTGGGACCCATATTGTAATAATCACTGTAAAGATTGAGCAGCTTCCTCATTTTCACTTCATAAGCCACCTTTATAATGTCATGCCTCTGAGTTTCATCTTAATTTTGCTTTGGGCAGCTCCTAGTGTGTGAATTGTTCACACACCCACAATAAACTCTTACTAAATACTACTTCACATTTATCTAATGGTTTTACTTTTGCTGTTTTTTGTTTTTATAGTTGTTGGTGTCATACGTGGTATCCAAAAAAGACTCCCAGTAACTCCAAGGCCAGGGAGCACCTAGTGGCAGAACCCACAGGGCTCAGTGAACTCACTTGTTCCTCGACAATCGCTAAGCTTGAGAGGCAGGTCTCTCCTCGACCCCAGCTCTGCTTCCTTAGTGTTTGGAACCATTCCACTTCATTGTGCATAACTATCTTTTGTTTATGGAAACTTTTTAGTAAATCACTTCATTTTGTTAGAAAAAGAGAAAACGTGATCCCCTGTGTTTTGGAACAGCTGTTGAAGAGGAGGGTCCCTCATAGTTGACACGTAAGGGAATCCAAAGGTAAAGATGGATTCCACCTGGTTTAAAACTCACTCGCTCCCTTGAAAACACCTGCTTCCTATATGTACACCCATTATGGATCAGGATCTTTCAGAGAATGGGTAAATTTTTAGATAACTTTGAATTTTTAATGGCCAGTTTAGGAACCCTTTAATGTAGGTAAGATGGTCCCCCTCAAGAAGCACCCTTGAAAAGAGAGGGTCCTCAACCTCTGGGGGACAATAGGTCACATTCTTTGGTGTTCAGAAGGCTCTGAAAGACAAAATGACTCTGAAAACTGTTTCTCTAAAAGAATCCTTACAGTGCACAAATAACATTTATTTTGTAAGAATCTTTGGCCATCTAAGCAGTAAACCTTAATTTAGACCACCTCCCGGAAACACAATTTGGATCCAGCTATTCTTTTGAGTTCTGTGTCACCGTACCTGATACATGGCAAAAATTTTATATGAAAGCTATAAGATTTTGTTCGTGTGTTTATTTATGTATATCTGTGTATGTATGTAGATTACATGCATGTGATATTTTCAAAAGATCTCTATGTAATTGGCCTAAAGAAAAGTAAATGCTTATATAAATAAACTATTCCTAAAGCTCTCAGAAATATAGAAACTAACCCATATGATTTTTACTTTTACATGACCTGGGGTAATCTTTGATATGTGAAAGCTAGTTTAAGAGCTTTTGTTGTTGTTGTTAAATAAAAACAAGCATATTTTCAGAGTTGTTAACATGAAATGTAATGCAAACTTACAAATCTTTCTACCTGGGTTTACTAATCAAATAGGCTTATTCTGTATCTATGTTACAAAAACTGTTAACATGAGAAATAATTTAAGATGATAGCTGTTTAATGTCTAATCAAGCATAATTATTAAAAACAAGCAATTTAAAAATCAGTAAAATAAAAGTTTATACTAAATGAGCTAAATGGATATTCATTGAATATCTAAATTATTTCTAAATAAGATAATATATTAATTGCTTAACATTGTCTACTTTTGACTTAGTAATTTTTTACAGAGATTAAAGATTTGAATCTATTAATTACTGTCTTTTGCTAAACTAAAAATGGTACTATAACACTCTAATAATTACACATTTTTAAAAAATTTTAAATTATTTTTAGAGAGAAGGGAAGGGAGAGAGGCAGAGAGGGAGAAAAACATCAATGTATGGTTGCCTTTCACTTGCCTCCAGCTACAGACCTGGCTGGAGACCTGGCTTGCAACCTGGTTATGTGCCCTGACTGGGAATCAAACCAGCGGCCTTTGGGTTCACAGGCTAGTACCTTATCCACTGTGCCACCAGCCAGGGCTTAAAAATGATAACTTTCTATAATCATGAATGTATATAATAAATTTGCCATCTTATTACAGGATGCTAATATATGGCAGGTAGTTCACAATTGCCTGCTTTCTAATTTTTACTGGAGTTTTAGTTACTGATATTTAAATATATAACCAATATGTAAAAGTAAAACTGCCAGAAACAATAAGAGAAATAACTTTGTGTACACATTATGGGGAAAAAATGGAGTATGTTTTTTAAAAGTATATTTTACTGATAATGCTATTACAGTTGTCTCAATTTTTCCATCTTTGCCCCCCTCCACTTGGTACTCTCCTTTCTCTCCAGCAATCTGCTTCCCTTAGTTCATCTCCAGGGGTTGTGCATTTCCTATACCATTCTTCCACCCTTCTATTTATTTTGTACCTACCAATTATGCTTTTTAATCCCTGCACCTTTTCCCCCATTTATCCCCTTCCCTCTCCCAGCTAATAAGCACCAAATGATCTTCATATCTATGATTCTGTTTCTGTTCTGGTTGTTTGCTCAGTTTGCTTTTTCAGATTCATTTGTTGATAGTTGTGAATATGTTGCCATTTTAATGTTCATAGTTTTGATCTTCTGTTTCTTAAATAAGTCCCTTCAACATTTCATATAATGAAGGCCTGGTGATGAAGAACTCCCTTAGCTTCACCTTGTCTGAAAAGCACTTTTTCTGCCCTTCCATTCTGAATGATAGCTTTGCTGGATAGAGTAATCTTGATTGTAGGTCCTTGCTTTTCAGCATTTTGAATACTTTTGCCAGTCCCTTCTTGCCTACAAAGTTTCTTTTGAGAAATCAGCTGATAGTCTTATAGGAACTTCTTTGTAGATAACTCTCCTCTTTACTCTTGCTGTATTTAGGGTTCTCTGTCCTTAACCTTTAGCATTTTAATTATGATATGCCTTAGTGTGGTCCTCTTTGGGTCTAACTTATTTGGAACTCTCTGTGCTTCCTAGACTTGTATGTCTATTTCCTTCATTAAATTAGAGAAGTTTTTTTCATTATTTTTTCAAATAAGTTTTCAATTTCTTGCTCTTCCTCTTCTCCTTCTGGCGCCTCTGTGATTCAGATGTTGGTACATTTGGTGATATTCCAGAGGCTTCTTATACTATCCTCATTTTTCCTTTTATTAATTCTTGTTTTTTCTTGCTGTTCTGGTTGAGTGCTTATTTCTCCCTTATTTTCCAAATTATTTGATTTGAATGCTGACTTTCTCCCCTCCACTGGTGGTCCTCTGTAGATTTTTCTTCATTCCATTTAGTGTAACCTTCATGTCTTCCTTTATGTTTTTGCTGTATTCAGTGAGTTCTTTGAGGATACTATGACCAGTGTTTTGAGTTCTACATCTGGTAGGTTGGCTCTCTCCTTTTTATTTAGTGCTTTTTCTGGGGATTTGTTCTTTTCTTTCATGTGGGCCACATTTCTCTGTCTCCTTAGCTTATTAGCCTCCTTGTGTTTGTTTCTGTGTATTAGGTGGAATTGCTTTGATTCCCTGTCTTAATAGTATGGCCTATTGTAGAAAAGGTACCTATAAATTTTGTTGGGCAGAGCCTTAGGTAATCACCAGGGTGGGGCAACCTGCTTCACTGTTTTGTGGCTCCATATGGGGAGAGGGCACAGAGAGGGCTAACTTCTGAAGGTTTGCCTGGCACTCGCCCCATTTCCAGTCACGTCTACCACTTTTCATATGCAAGTGTCACCCTTCCAGCTGTTGCCTTGGTGGTGAATCCCAGAGTGGGTGGGTTTGCATATATTCTAAGTCCATGCAGGCCCTTTAAATGGAGTCCCTTGAAAATCTGGCAGTTTCTTCTGCTACCTCACCACCCCAATCCTCACTGATTTTTACAGACAGAAGTTGTGGGGATTTATCTTCCTGGTGCTTGAACCCTGGGCTGTGCGGTGTGGCCTAGGGCTGAGATTGCTCACTAGGTATCTCTCCTGATTTTTATCCACCACTTGGGAATATGAGACCATCCATTCCTCTTCCACCTCTCCATGCCATACCTCATCTCTCCACCAATCTCCATGACTCTGCATCTTTTCCCTGCCTGGATGCATGTGGCTTCTTAAAATCCCTGGTTGTTGGACTTACATATAGCTTGATTTTCTGATGGCTCAGGGTTTATTTGTTTTGAGATCTAGTTATAATTCTTTCTGTGGTTGAATAAGGATGGAGGCGTATCAACGTATGCCTCCATCTTGACCAGAAGTCTTGGAGTATGTTTTTATGTGAAGAATATGAAAGAAATATAGAATGTGTTTTATTGCAGGAAAAAAAGAGAATAATTTTGTTCTAAGATGAAATGACTAGTTGTTCCAGCATAAGAAAGAAAAAAAAAAGAATAAGGCAAAACCTAAATAAATGGATATAAAAAATTGCAGAAGTTAAAAATGGTAATTTTATTTTTAAGCTCAAGGCTGCCTAAAACTTAGTAGATTTACTTATAAGGTTTCTTTAAAAAATACCTCAATAATGAAGTGATTGAAAAAAAGAGTTTGATTTTCTCTCTGTTAAGATTATAAATTTCGCTTTGATTTTTTACCCATTCCCCTCCTCTCTTCTCCCCTATGGCGACCATCAATTTGATCTCTGTTTCTCTGAGTCTGTTTTGGCTTTTGTTTTGTTTTAGATTTTGCATATAAGTGAATCCATATTATATATTTATCCTTCTTTGTTTGTCTTATTTCATTTAGCATAATATCTTCTAGGCCCATCCATGGTGTTGCAAATGGCAAGATGTTGTTCTTTTCTGTTGCTGAGTAACATACATATATGCATATGCATAAATCATGTTTTCTTTATCTAATCATCTATTGATAGACATTTAAGTTGCTTCCATATATTGTCTATTGTAAACAATGCCACATATATCTTTTCAAATTAGTGTTCTTGTTTCCTTTGGATAAATACCCAGAAATGAAATTGGGTCATACAGAAGATTTAGTTTTAGTTTAACAAGAAATGTCTATATGGTTTTCCCTAGTGGCTGCACCAATCCTTTCCATCTGGAAATCCCCACTATGTAACCAGTTATCGTAAAGGGTAAATGATTTTCATATTTTTACTTATATGCTATAATGTCATGCCCTGAGTTTCATATCAGTTTTGAATTTGGAAATTCCCATTTTAGTAGCTCTTTTTCTATGTACAATAAACTCTTACTATACAATTTTATAGGTTTGGTGGTTTTAATTTTGCTACTTCTGGATTTTTGACACTGAAAAGATCTATCTTCCCTCCTTTTTCTGTGGTTGAGCAAACCTGCCTCCTTTGGTCTAAAATCTCAGCTTATACACTGGATTCCATCTTTTTTCTCTTATTTAAGGACATGGTTCCTGAAATTACCCTCTCTCTCCTCATCAGGACCTCTTCCTCATTTATAGAGTTTTCCTATCACTATGTAGACATGCCATAATATCTCATAGTCTTAATTAAACACAAACTCTCTTGACCATTTCTAGCCATTGCCTCGTCTCTTGCTCCCCTTTCTTGCGAGGGCTCTGAAGGGTTGTGTGTTTGCTGTACCCCATTACAACAATGCCTGGTGTGTAGTAGTTGCTTAACAGTGATCTTCAAACACAGTTTCTTTCATCATTGCCTTGTTTTAGATTAAGTGATACAATGCACCTGTCACATAACAATGCCTAATAAATAGTAGTAATCATTAATCTCCATTTCAGAGGGATGAGAAGAAGTCACTACAATGGTGATCATGTCCTGTATTGACTGTAACCACATTTTTGAAGTTTGGTTAAAAGTTAGTTATGTGATCAAAGCTATAAGTTACATTTTGAGAGGAATCTAGAATACCTTGTGGATAGATTGTGAGGAATGGCAAGAACTAAACCATATAACAAAGGTTAAGGAAACCTTGACAAAAGGAATAGAAATTTCTGGGGGACAGTCAGTTGCCCAAGCTTATATTATAAGTGGTGGGGGTTTGAAACAGATTTTTGTCTGAAGTTGAGCTCCCCAACTTCATGCCCCAGTCTGATGGTAGATTAGGAGACATGGACATAAATGCCAGAGAAGAAGTGTAGGGAAAGTTTAGCTTGGCTCAAGGAGTCTCTTTCATAGACTATATTTTGTCCCTTGAAACTTTGAAACATGTAATAGTCATGTAGTCTGATGGTGTGGAGGGTGATCATGGTATGCAAGAACAAAATGCCTTCTCATGGGTATTTCTAGTCCTATGGTTGTATCCGCATGTGGTCATGAGAACTGGTTGATAAAAAGTGATTTTAGACAGTCAGCCTATTAGTTGTTTAGATTCAATGTACTCTGATGTGCTTGCATGTAATGCCTGTCTCCATGGTCTCCATGAGTCAGTGACTGTCAACATTCATTTGGCTGTTTTTTTCATGGAAACTTTCATCAGTTTTCTGGGTGGTCCTTCTAGGCAGAAGGAGCAATTTGAGGCAGGCAGAGCTCTTGATCATCCTCGGTGTCCCATTGTTGTCTAGAGGCAGGCCTCATGGAAGAAAAGGGCTTGAGCCAGAGACACAGCTATGAGTATTCTTTCCTCAGATTACCTGAGTGGCCCTAGGAAACTTACACTGTCAGTGGCCTTGAACTAGGAGATAGAGGTGGCACAGGGCCACTAAGTTAGGGACCTGGGCATGGAGAGGTTGCATTGCCAATGAACAAATGAAACCAAAACCAGTAGCAGAAGTCAGCTTGCAGGCTAGGCAGCCACACACGTTCCTGTTCTGGGATATATTCATGATAATTCCAGTTGGAATTCTGGAAAGGATCAGGAAGGGGCTGGTCCTAATGATACTTGTGTTCCCCCATTGACAGCTTTGAGGCCAGGAGCCATGTCTTATTCATCTACTCTGGTGCCCAGTGTACAGTCGGTGCTCAGGAGACCTATAAAAAACTAGCGAATCATTCAAAACTGTGTCATTGTCGGGGAGCTAGAGAACATGGGGACTTTGGGTGCTCTTTTAAAAGGGAATGTTAGTATTGGGGGAATGCTTTGTAAAGTATGTGATTGTCAAACCATATGCTCTACACCTGAAACCAATACAAAATAATATTGAATGGAAACTGTAATTGGAAAATAAAATTTAAATTAAAAAAGAGAGTGTTGCAATGCAGAAGTATTGTCTCTATGAAGCTGATTTTGGGGAGGGATTTGTTATAGGTCTAAAGATATTCTTAAAAGCCTATTAGGCCCTGGCTGGTGGCACAGTGGCTAAGGCACCTGCCTGCGAACCCAAAGGTCGCTGGTTCGATTCCCAGCCTGGGTGCATAACCAGGTTGCAAGCCAGGTCTCCAGCCAGGTCCGTAGCTAGAGGCATACATTGATGTCTCTCTCCCTTCTTTTCTCTCTAAAAATAATAAATAAAGTCTTGTAAAAAAAAATAATAATGATAAAATAAAAGCCAGGCTTTAAAAAAAAAAAAAAAAAGGCCTATTCGGCCACCGCCTGCCTGTGTGCTGGGGTATGAAACTATGAATGTATTACCAGCAAGGCCTTACATGCATTTGTGTGATTTGCTGTGGCCGGAAACTGGCTTCTTCTTCACACATTCCCCGGGGGCAGTGAGACCAACAGGACCACCTGCTACCCTAATGATCCATACACACACCCCCAATTAAAGCAGGAGATGATTTTGTCTTTAAAGAAACATTCTCAGCTTGCTTTAAATGGGCAATGTCCAAAATGGTAGCATCCCGTCTCAGGTGGCTCTTATCATCCCTGGAAACGGGACTAGTCCAAACTGAGATGTGCCGTGAGTGTAAGACAACCACAAAAAAATTAAGTAAAATCTCTCATTATTAATTTTTAGATGAATTACACAACGAAATGAAAATATTATGGATATATGCTGGGTCCAATAAAAATTTAACTTACAGTTATTACTTTCATCTTTTTAAATGTGGTTGCGTATAATTAAAAATTACACATGTGGCTAATGAATATCTGTTGGACAGTACTGCTCCAAAAGAGACTCTGTCAGGGGCCCATTCCTGAAATGCCTGTGTTCTTTTAGGTCTTCGAGAAAGTGTTAAGGTCTGAAGAGATCCCGAGGAGAGGGGGCTCCTGCATGGGCACAATGCCGATGGCTAGCACAGCAAGGTGTGTTTAGCAAAGGGGAGCGGATCGGTTGGCCATGAACTCATCTAGAGGTTTCACTGCATTTGATCTTGTTCTCTGAGGACTCAGGTGTCAGGTTCACCATCATTTCAAAGTGCGGGTGGAAAAGAAGCAGCACAATAATAACATTATTGAACTGAGGACTCCCGGCGGCTATCCTGGCTATGTTCTATGACTGGGAACTTGCTGAGTACATTGGGCTGTGCTAACTATGTAATCTGCATTTGCATGAATGAAGTAGGTCCCCCCCTATCCCCATTTTACAAATGACAGGTGGTGCACAGAAGGATCAAGATGGTGCAGGTTACAGGGGATGGGGGTGAGGGATAGGGGTATCCTGGGTGTTGCCCAGTTCCTGGCATGACAAGCAGGTGAATGCTGGGTCCATGCCCTGGCTGGGATGGCAAGAGGGACTGGTTTCGTGGTTTCCTTCCCACAGATGCCTGGCAGAATGCCCAATGTGTGGCGTGTGCTCATTAAACATTCGCTGATTCGCCATCCGAGCCTTCTCCTCTCTCTTCACTTTAATCAAGCTCCTTCCTAGCTCCTATCACCTCTTCCCAGGAGAACTACACTGTGTTGCTGTGTGGTAGACGAAGGAGGCTGGTAGAGTAGGACGGACTGAGGCTTGGAGCCAAGTCCTGCTCCTCACTGGCTGCGCGTCTGGGGAGACGGTGAGGCACAGTTCCTCCTAACCTGGGGGATCCAACACCCACTACTGAGCTATCATGGTGACTTAACGACAGGCTGATTGGAGGGAAACAGCGGGTACTAGTTAATACTAGCTAATGTCACTATTTGTCCTCATTTTTGTGGCTCGCCTCCGCTGCCTGTCTTTTCCTGGTCTCAGTTGCTGGAGGAGGGGGGACTGACAGACTGCGGGACTAGCTGGGAGTGACCTCCATGCCGGGGCCTACCCCCAACTTCCACCTGAGGCCAGTTCCTTTTCACTCCACCTGGACACGCCTTAGAATCTGAACAGCGCCCGTCTCTTTTAGTGCAGAAAAAGGTCCTTTTCTTAAGCAATGCCTTTCTACAAATATTTTGAGGCCTCTTTTTTCTTTTAAATATCTGTGCTTCATGGAGAAGCAAGCCAGGCAGCTGCCCTTTGGGAGCTGGTGATCTGCTTTGCATGTGCAAGTCGCAAATGGCGGTCAGAAGCCACCTCAGCAACATGGTTTCCAGTGTGATCCTCCTCTGACTGTCTTTGTCATAGTCCTGTGAGCAGACACATGCCACAGGTCAGGGATGCTGCCCGATGACATTTTCTTCATTAGCAGTGGCAGGCCCGTGCTGGGATGGAGTTCAGCCTAGAGCTGGCACCTGGATTTTAGTTATGGTTGAATCTCTCATGGGCACATGGCTTCGTGCCAGTCGCTTTTCCTCGTGGGTTCCTTATTTGTGTAATTAGGGGGCTGGGTCTGATGGTCTTAGCTCTTGAGACCCTTGACGGGAACTACCGAGGCAGGGACTGAACCCTTCTTGTTTGTAACTTGATCCCTTGCCCCTTACCTGGTGTCTGGCATATGAAAAGTACTCAGTACATGCTTGTTGGGGAGATGATGGCCCCATGGCAGTTTCTGCCATGACTGCCTGCATCATAGCTGCTGCTGGTTCTAAAACACCTGGGAGGGCTGAGTAATAAGGGGACTTAATGCATTGTTGACTGGCCATGAAAAACTTGGGTTTTTAAGCTCAAACACTGTTGACTGATAACAAGTGCACTTGCATCAGATTTTCCGATACAATTGCCCGTTAGCAATGTGTTCATGAATAGATGGATGTGGTTTGCTACCCTGGTTCACTCCCGTTCCTGTTTGTACCTCCCTTAGAGTTTGTATCAAACTGCGGTCAACGACGTGTTAATAGATACAAGAGTTGCTTTGGGCAAGCTTAAGGATTTATGCTATTTTTTCATCTTTCTCATCCCTATGATATGTATATAGTCTAGATGAATCCACACATAGAATAAAATAATAAAAAGAGGGGTAATGATAAGACCACTTAACTCATCAGGAACTCCTGGGTATGTTGAAAACAATGAATGGCATGTACATATTTATTTTATTTTTATGTCTAGTAAAAAAATAAAGGTCTACATATACAGGTTCAAGAGAAAGAGCCAGCACATGCTTGGTGTTGGTTCGTACCCAGTGTCAGAGCTGAATTGTCATGGGCTGTGATTACTTGGCTGGCAGAGCTGAGAGATTTCCTTCTCAGCACCTGGCACACTCCTCTTGATGTGCGTGTTTGCTCCAAGAGGTGGGCAGGGGTGACTGAGGGGCTGAGCAGCCATTATCTGTGAGGTCCGTTAACTAATCCTTTAACCAGGCCCATCCCTGCATGAAAAACTCTTTGCATAATGCTTGGCATATTGTATGGATGCCAACTTGTACTATAGAGCTAGACAGATATTAGAAATCTATTTATAATTATATATGGGCAGACACGCATACAGATACGAGTGTGTGTGTATGTATGCATATGGATGCGTATAGGTATACATATAGTATACGTATACACATACATATATTACTCACACATATATGGTGTCAAACTCACCTGAGCTAAGGCTTGGGGAGGTCTACTGACTGGTCCAAAGCCACTGTCCATGGTGCCATTATTGAAAAACAACGTAGTCGTATGGATTCATAGGGTTACAGGGTAGCACCTTTTCCTTCTCTTGCCCTGGGATGGGGCCCCCCAACCCCAGGAGTAGGGAACTCGGACCTTTCTTAAAAACCTACTCACAAGGGTGTTTGAGACAGAGTCAGCGGTCACCCCTCCCTGAAGTCATTCCAACCCCCAACCCCCGCAGTGCTGATGACCAAGGCCAGCGTCTGCTTCGACTGAACTTTCTAGGTTCATAATTTGTTGTCACTGCCTGAGCAGTCTTAAAGCACCTTGCTGTTGGAACCTTTCTTTCCCACCAGCCTGGGCCTCCGGAGTTCAAGTCAGGCTCTGGTCCTTGGGTGGATGGTCTCTGTCCGTTTCACATGCTGATAGGTGTGGCAGGCCCAGTCCTTAGTCCTGTAACTGTCCAAAGCCTCGTGTCTCCACTTCCAGAGAGCTGGAAAGCGGCTGACCCATCAGGTGCCGCAGCCGTCTTCCCTTCATTTAGGTGGGCAGTGAACTGACTTTAGGTCAACAAAACGTGGCAGGGGTGACGTAAGCTGCTTGCTGGCTCAGACTGCAGAAGCCTCCCCTGGGGCCCTCGCCCACCTTTCCCCTGTGTGCAGGGTGGGTGTGGAAGCCCTGAAAGCCTTGAATGGCAGCTGTTAATGATAATAGAACTGCTGACAGCGGGGGGCTCCGAATGACAGGCTGGAGATGAGTCCCTCCTGCTGTCTAACCCCCCCCCCACCACACACCCACTGCCCAGTGGCCTTTATGCGAGCAAAATAGAGACTTCTGTTGTGTTTGTTACTACTGCCAGCGTTCCCCTAATATAGATTCCTATTTCTTCCACCTGTGATGTGCCCTGCCTCCCAGTTCCAGCTCACGTCTACCTCTTATCTGAAGCCTCCTGGCCCCACTGATCTCAGTGTGCCCTCTCCTCTGCATTTCCGCACCCCATGTTGTCACACGCAGGCCGTTCCCACTTTGCTACGCGTGGGCTTGTAGTGCTAATTGAAGAGGACAGGGACCTTGTTCTGTACTCATTCCGCATCTCCCAAAATGCCTAGCGTCAAGCCCAGCAAACAGTAGGCACTCAATCAATACTTGCTGATCGATTTGAGAGAGGCTGGAATGATCCATATCAAACTCCAAGCATCATCTGGGAGCTGGCTGATTAAACAGATGAATCTGGCAGGCTCTCTTCAACGCCATCAGCCAGCCGTTGCCGAGGGGAGCCCCGCACCTGCAGGGCCCTCCTTGCTGGCCAGCGCCTGCTGACCTGCAGGACCCAAGGTGCTCCGGGCCCCTCTTAAATAGCCAGAGCATCCATTAAATGACCTGTCAGCCGAAGGTTGTTCTTTGTTCTCTGTGCTCCTCGTGCTTAAACACACACGCAGTAAACCCCTCTTCCTGAGCCTCCTGTTTCTTTACCTATCCGGGGAAAAGTGGCCTAACAGTGTCCTCCAATTACTGTACCTGTATTTATATATATCCATATTCAGACTATCAGGTCACATGGAAGTGTCATGACAAGGAGCCTGGGAAGCCCTGACCCAGGACTAGGGGCCTTGAATAGTATTAATTAACAGTGTCCTTTGGCCTGAGCACTTCTGCTCTGAGGCTGCAGCCACTGACAGGTGAGTGAAATGTTCGGCCATACCAGGTAGGTAGCTGGAGCATAGTGATGAAAATGCCTTAGAGTCAGTACCGTACTTAGTTTTATTTATCTTATTTTTATCACTTTTTATAGTACAAGTAATGTCTGTGTAATGAAAAATATGGAAACAAAAATTAACATCACGTGAATTTTTGTGAATCAAGGATAACTCCCTGTGAATATTTGCTCTACATCTTTTCCAGACTTCCCAATGCCAAAATGTACATTTCTGGCATACGTACACTCTATGTGCACCGTTCTGTCAAGCATACATGCTTTGCTGCGGAGGGCACCTGCGTCTGTGGATCAGATCCTTTATTTCAGCTGATGCCACGTGTCCCGATTGGCTTGGCTCCCTGGGAAGGGACGGAGTTAGCTTGCGAATGAACTCCTGAGCAGGGTCGCCTCTGGCCTGGTGGACAGGAACAGGGAAAGTAGTTTCTGGTTAAACCTTATGGCGGAAGGCCTGGTCAGTTCCCCGGATTAGGGGTTTGCACTGCTCTCACAGAAGGTTCGAGACAGTGTTGTGCCAGAGGGAGAGAACTGAAGAGTTGAGCCAGGAGTCCTGGCTCTGCCCATGACCAGCAGGGTGACTTTGCCCAAGTCATTTGACTGCTCAGAGCCTCAGTGTCTTCACGTGTCCCATGGTGGTTTGTGAAGAGCAATCGGATGGGACGATTCATATGAGCTCATTGACTCTGAGGTATATATTCCCTGAGGTCCCTGGCAGAAGTTTCCTTTGCCATCATTGCCTCTGGTTCTCTCATTGCGCATTGTTTCTATACCTCTTATTATACCGGATGATAGTCTATAGACTTTGTGTCCTTTGCTGGACTGTTCCATCAGGGTAATGCTGGTGGCCCTGACAAATAAAACCCTCAAGTGTTGGAGGCTTGACCAACACGAGGAGTATACTTACCAATTGCTTGACTGGTGAGCACCTCCATGTAGGAAGTCAGGGACCCAGTTTCCTTCTGTCTTGTGGCTGTGATGTCCCCTAGATCTTTGGAGTTATAGACACCCAGTCAGAAAACATGGGATGAATATACAGAGAATGCTTTTTCACCACCTTGACTTTTGAGTGACTGATGCTACTTCTACTCACATTTCATGGGTGAGGACAGTCACGTGACTCCACGCAAAGGAGACTGGAACAACACTCTTCAAAGAGAGGGCAGGTCAACTCTTTGGTGGACAGTTAACTGTCCGTTCTGCCTCCAAGATCTCCATAAGGTCAGGATGCTGTCTTCCCTGTGTCTCAGTCCCTCACCTCACTCCTGACAAAGATGTTCATTTAGGCCAGTAGACTTGCATCATTTGTGCTTTTAATTTTGGAGAATGTAGCTGCTCAGAGAAAGAAAGGGAGAAAAGCCATCAAAATAGTGCTCGTGGTTTGTTTACTAATCCCAGGCCATGGGCGGACAACAGGAACAGGAACGGGGTCTGCAAACTACAGACTGCCAGGTCAAGCCCTGCCCACTTCCTGTTTTTGTAGAGGCAGTGTTGTGGGGACACAGCCATGCCAGTGCATTTACATGGTGCCTGCCCTGTTCTCACACTACAGCGGCAGAGTTGGGGACTTGTGTCAGTGACCGCAAAGCCTTAGATATTTACCATCTGCCCCTTTTCACGAAAAGTTTGTTGACTCCTGCTCTAGAGAGAGGGCGTGAGATGAAAGATTGGTATCTGTTGTTTTTTTAGTTTCTGTCCCCATGAGTCCTCTTAGAGGGATGTGATTATCAGCCTAGGTACATGTTTTTAATAAACATGATGTCTGAATGAAAAACAACTACTTTGTAAAGCACACACCACATATAGGGTACTTTATAGGTTGTTTAAGAAGTGTTAAGGGCAATGTTTATCCTATACAAGTCTTCAGAGCTTACTGGTTCTTATAAAATGTGACTCCAGGCCCTGGCTGGTAGCAAGCACAGTGGTTAAGGCACCGACCTGCAAACCCAAAGGTCGCAGGTTCGATTCCCAGTCGGGGCACATAACCAGGTTGCAAGCCAGGTCTCCAGCCAGGTCTATAGCTGGAGGCAGGTGAAAGGCAACCATACATTGATGTCTCTCTCCCTCTCTGCCTCTCTCCCTTCCCCTCTTTCTAAAAATAATGAAATAAAATCTTTTAAAAAATAAAAAATAAAAATAAAATAAAATGTGACTCCACTGTAGAAACCTGTTGAATGAATGCTTATGTGAATACAGCAACCCTTTGGAAAGCTAAAGGGATCCTACAGATCCTAGTACTACTATTACTCTCATTTCTCACTATATTTCAGGAAATAGAGATACCTCTATCTGAACCCTAGGAGAATAACCTCTTAATCTCAAGATGCTCATTAGAAACTTATATCCTAGTAGCTTAGTGGTTGATTCCTCCCTCTCTCCTTCTTGGTTAGTTCATTACCCCACACAAAAAAAGAATAGCCTTTCAATATAGCCCCCTCACTTAAAAAAAAAAAAAAAAAAAGAATGAACGACAGCATGGGAGATACCCTGACTAGAAAATAATGAAAGGAAGTTTGACATCTGCATACATGCCACAGTGGCACACTGGGCCTTAACACGCCTCCTTCCTTGCTCTGTTTCCTGATGTTTTCTGTGACCACTTCCCACATAAACTATGTGCCCATAAACCCTGCCTCAGGGTCTGTTTCCCGGGGGGGGGGGGGGTGCAAATTAAGACAGCTTCTCCTTTCTAAAATTTATTTTGTTGCCCAAACTAACCATTCAATGTGGACTTTGGGGGATGGAGAGGAAAAGGAAAGGGAAAGCTGAAAAAATTTTCCAATTTCAGATTTTTCCAATCTTTAAGCTGGCATGGAAATATCTAGAGAAAAAAAATGAGACATTCCCCAAGATTGGAGACACCTTTAATCACAGTTGTGTTAGCAATATAGAGAATTATAAAAATAATTTCTCTGAGAAAATCAGATTGCTTCTAATAATTGAAATAGTTGCCTTGGCTGGTGTGGCTCGGTGGATCGAGCACTGGCCCGCAAAATAAAAGGTTGCCAGTTCTATTCCCCATCAGAGCACATGCCTGGGTCGTGTGCCAGGTCCCCAGTTGGGGGTGTGCGAGAGGCAACCCATTGATGATTCCCTCATACATCGACATTTCTCTCCCTCTCTTCTCCTCTTTCTAGATATAATAAATAATTTCTTTTTATAAAAAGAAGTAGTCCAGAGTTTTTAAAATTACCACAGGTAATCTTGATGTACAGTTAGGACTGGGAATCACTGCTGTGTAGATTTAATCCATGATGTGAAAATGACATCATACACCTAGTATTTAGTGTCTGTTTCTGCGAGGCAGGCAGTGTGCTAAGTGCCAAGTTCTTTGCATATGCTGTCTCCTTTCTTCTACTATTCTTGAATTTATTTTTGTTTTTACTCTTAGGGATTTTAAAGTTGAGTTTGTTTAGTTTCAATATGTACTTATTGCTATTCATTGGCTTTTGAGTACCACTTTGGCTGCATTTAGTAAATGGTGCCATTTACTGCTCTCTCTTGCTGCTGCTTCTTTTTTTTTTTTAGCTTGGGAGTCATTTAAAAACCTATTTTAAAGTTTTTAAGTGTCAAAAATCCAGACATAGCAAAACTAAAACCACTGGCATAGTAATTTAATAAGAATTTATCATTTATGTAAGAACAACTCATGAACTGACAGCTTTCAAATTTCAAACTGGTACGGAACTCAAGAGCATGGCCGAGTGAAAATGAGAAGGCTATTTAATCGTTACAGAAGTTTCCTTTGCCATCATTGAAGTTTCCTGCTAAGAGGGAATTTTCTCACATTATTTGAGGAAGATGATTAAAGTTTCTCTTATGATCATCAGAGACATTTACAAGAAATAACCTAAATTGAGTATTGCCCATGTTCATGAAATAAGGTAGACTTAGCCTTGCTTACATGACTTAAATGGCTTTGTCTACTTGGGAGATTTGTAAATCGGGTCCTAATCTGATTTTACTTAACAATCCCCCTCTATTGATCATTCTTCTGGCAAGCTAAGTGTGTGACCACCTAGTATGGCATTACTCTCAATTATCATTTTTGACATAGTCAGGATGGCAAGTCATAGAGTTGCTTGCTACCAACAATTGACTTGTTGAGATGGAAGATCATGTAGTCACTGTTATCATCATCTGTATAATCATCATTGGATTATTCCAGCTGTCTAAGCCTAATGGGTACTGTTTGACCTATGAGTGTCTGCTGAAAAGCATTTAAAACCCTTGAGAGGTTAAAAAGCATACGAAGGTTAATACGATGACTGTAAGGGAAATAATAGCGAAGGATTAGAAAATTCCTCAGAGCAGGGATTCCTAGGAGCCAGGATTTAACCAACTGAATAAATCAAATGGATTATATTTAGATTCAGGTTTTACCTTCTTAAGTCAACCTGTATTTTTCTGGATAATGTGTAATTGTATTTCAGGTTTTTTCTGAGTTATTTACATAGACACAGCATGATGTAATAACAATCACCGATCCTCATGATTAATTGGGACAGAATGAACATGAGGATGTTTTTATCAGGAAATGGTGTTGCAGTGAGCCTCCACTTTAATTAGGTTGTGTGGTGTGAGAAATCAGGTGATGTATTTAAGAAGTATTTCTATGGCCACAAAGGAAAAGAAAGGTTAATAGGGTGAATGATAAACTCAGGTCTCATTTCAACTGAAGAGCAGTTGAGAACATTTCTAGTTTGAGTTTGAAGCAACTTCAGATGGTGAACTAACCCTTTCAGTCTAATGTGTTTTCCTGGTTTGCATTTTTGATGGTCTCTGATGATGCCACCGAGGATTCTGCCAACTCTCCGGAGGGACTCGAACAGCAACAGGCATGAAGTTTGTTCATGCCTGATCTATGGTGGTGGTTTCTCTGAAGTTTACCAGCAAGGAGACGACAAAACCTCAAAGAGACAAACAAGCAGGGTTAGAATCTGATCATAGGATAACTCTTGAGTTTCTAGTAAACATTTTTTTTTTTTTTTTTTTTTTTGGTGATCATTCCTTTTTTATCAGTGAATTATAGTGAAATGAGTTTGTATGTAAAAGAAATCTAGTTTTATTAAACTTGACTTGATTACTTCTATACATGATTCCAGGTATATTCTCAAATATGACATTCCAGTCAAAGCTTTGTTAATATCTAAAGGACTTTAAAAGTCAACCTTAGTTCTCTAAAGGTTCCTGGCAGTAGGAGATTTCAGAGTAAACCTTTAAGTCTCTCTTTTTAATTTTTAAGAAGATTTTACTTATTTCTTTTAGAGAGAGGGGAAGGGAGGGAGGCAGAGCGGGAGAGAAACATCAGTGTATGGTTGCCTTTCACCTGCCCCCAGCTGCAGACCTGGCTGGAGACCTGGCTTGCAACCTGGTTATGGGAATTGAACCAGCAACCTTTGGGTTTGCAGGCCAGCGCCTTATCCACTGAGCCACCAGCCAGGGCTTAAACCTTTAAGTCTCTTTGAGTGAAAGAGTGAAGCTAAAGACTTGCCTAATTACTTATGGTTAAAAGGAGAAGAGATTGCTGTTGAACTTACATAAATTTATATTGTCCTGAAAAATAAGATGTAATGAGTTTCTGAATTCAGGGATCAGGTAAAGGGAAAAGTTACATTTTTCAACATTTGTTTGCGAAAGTATACTTGACTAAATTGCTAAAAGTATAGCTTAAAAGAAGGGAGAAAAAAGGGTCCTTGAAATCTGGAAGATAAAGCATGAAAGAAACAGAAATGTTTTAAATGAAGTCATAAAAATTATAATCATTCTCTAGACTATTCAGTCTCATGTAATTCTTGTTTTGTTTGATTTAGGATTTGCAGTTTTATCAATCAGTTTTTCCCATTAGAATTCTAGAGATAAAATGATCAGAAAATTATATTCTAGAATACTTTTCATGAACCTCTTTGAAGATGCAGTGTTTTTGCCTGTTGCTAATTGTAAATGCTTTCAGAGTGGAGTTGATAGTAAGTAGAGTAATAGCTATCTGTGAATAAGAAAAAACTTAAAAATAGCCGTAGTTAAAGATTTGGTGAGAATGCACTACAAATAGTGCAATTGATAAGTATGTTTAGTTACATTTTTGATATATAATTAAAAAAAATAACAACTGGAATGATGACTGATAAAATTATATAAGGATAGATCAGATTTTTAGTAATTTCATATAATTTATGAATTACTTATATTAATAACATATAGCCACATAATATAGCCTAAGAAGGTTAAATATTTTTTATTTGATCATGATTCCCAAGCAATGTTTAACACATCAAATAAGCCTAAGTACATTTACATTTCCCATTTTACAAGGAGAGAGAGAGCAAAATATTTCGAGATCTGCCAGGGATTCTTTATAAAATCCCAAAACTAGCTCAAGGTCAAGAAGTCTTTATTCAGAATTTGATTTTGGGATGCTTGTCAAAAATTTTAAAACATTTGATCAAATGGAATCACAGATTACTTAGTTATCTATTCAGCCAAAGTGTCAATTAAAATATTTCAAAGGCAAATACAAAAAGTTACATAGTTAAAAAAAATGAACTCTATTAAAACTGGAAAGACTTAGTTTTTCTAAGTGATTAAAGACCTTATAAAGATAACATGAAGCACAGGAAATATTTTGATGAGACACAGAATTTTTGTTTAGGAAGATTACGTGAAAGGGAAAGAAAACTTCATATAATTTTTATAAACATCAGGCCAAAGTCTAAGAAAATTTGTGATTTTAATAGAGAAAATTTAATTTGTTTGGTAGCACAGTACTGACCTTACTTAAAAAACCCTTTTAAATAAATCTTTTCCATTTTAGCCAGAATTGGTTTCATAACATATCTCCCACCCTCAAACCTGAAATTTACTATAACCACTTAGGTTTTGTCTTATTCTTTTTTTTTTTTTTTCTTTCCTTTTTTACGCTGAAATACCTACTTATTTTATTGAGGAAAAATTTATTACTTTTTTAAAAACAAAAACATGTACTGTATTCCTTGCATAATTTTCATATAAAAATTCATCTCATTTTCTTCTCATACTTTGTATATAAAATTGTTTCCCTTCATTCTTATTGTTTTTAGTAGTTTTATTTTTACTTGCTGATGATAAATTTTAACTTTAAGTAACATTTACTTTCTAGTGAAAACTAGGAAGCAGGCAATTGAGAACAATCTATCATATATAGTAATATCCCATAATAGATTAATACATTTATAATACATAAGTATAAAAAATATACTTTTATTGGACATGTTTTTCATACTATAATTTTTTTATGTGGCAGAAGACATATCTATTAATAGACCCAAATAGCTTTTGTCCTTTTATAAAATTTAAAAAGCCAAAAGTAGATAAACATGTATAGCAATTAATATCTCAGTATATTTTTGAAAAATGAATATCCATTATTAGTTTAATTTGGTATAAACTTTTATTTACATCTATTTAAGTTACTTGTTTCTAACAATTATGCTTGGGTTAGACATTAAACAGCTATCACCTTATTTTTCTTGTTGAAATGCTTTTTCCATGTGACTTGAAAAGCATTTAGATTATTTTCTATATTTCTGAGAATTTTAGGAATACTTAGTTTACATAAGCACTTATTTTTCTTTAAGCCAAGAAACATAATAGAGCGATTTTA
Organism: Noctilio leporinus; assembly: GCA_004026585.1. NCBI lineage: Eukaryota > Metazoa > Chordata > Mammalia > Chiroptera > Noctilionidae > Noctilio > Noctilio leporinus. Next base: position 35,417 of record PVIW01003970.1, on the reverse strand, counting down.
AAAATTGCACCTATGTAATGTACTTATATAGAATTTCCTATGCATAAAATATACATGTTTACTTACATATATGTAATATACATAGAGTTTCATATACACACATGCATACACATATATTAAATGTATGTATGTATATACACATATGGAATTCCTTAATGCATACACACAGAATTTCCTGTAGCTGCATCTCTATAGGCTACATAGACTATAGATTAACTGAGAAAACATCAGTTATCCCTTTTAAAGAATGGAGGCTGAAGGAGACTGTAGGATGACTAAAACTCTTCTTCCAACCCCCAAGCCTGCCTGCGGTACAAACTGTTAAAAACAAGCCTGCCTGCGGTACAAACTGTTAAAAACAACCTTTGTGTCCCCTCGCTCTCCACCTTTTATGTTCTCTATCTTATTGATTTGCTCAGAATAAATCTTTAACATATGTTGAGTTGAATAGTTATACCCATCATAAAACAATTAGCACTGCATACTAATATAAGACATATAACATAGAGAGCAAGAAGAATTCGAGTTCGTGAAGTACGCGAGGGAGGAAGTGAGGCACAGTAGAGTGGAGGGGAAGGCATTTCCAACAGCACCTTCAACCTGCAGGCAGAGCGTGTTCATGCATGAGCGTAGAAATTTATCAATAGGATTTGCCTGCAGCAAAGAATTCATACTATAGATTAATAGGAAGTCAAGCAGAAGGGGCCATCAAGTTTAGGGGTTTTAGATTTAGAACAGGAACTTCAGTTTCATGTGGGACGTGGGTGTCATTCTTGGTAAGGCTTGGTGAGTGTTTTAAGGATCTATCTGTGATAGGCAAGATGGGTTAGAAAGGAGAGAACAGAGTGATAACTAAGGGAATGGCATATGTCTGGGAGATATTTTGAAGGAAAAATCAATAATATTAGGGACTAATTGAAGGTGTGGGCTGAGAATAGAGAGGGGTCAAGGCTGACTCTTTGGTACCCAGCCTCAGGCCAGGAGATGGCAACACCATTCAAGACACAGGAAAACAGGTTTCCGAGGAAGACCATGAGTCTGATTTTTGATGTTGAGGTTGAGAACATCCAAGGTGAAAGGTCTGGAAGTGCTCAGACTATCGAAGGAAGAGGAGGTAGAAAGGTTTCAGAGAATGGCACAGAGAGCAGGAACTGAGAATCTCAAGAAGTGTGTCAAGAGGGAGCTGATAAATGTGTCAAATGCTGTGAAGGAACAAGAGCAGGGTTAGACAAAGCGCTTGGCATTTGGCCATAGAGAATGCCGCTTCAGTTAATGTGATGGTGACAATCCAGTTGCAGAGATGTGACGGAGCACAGGCTGCAAAGTGGGGGTGGGGAGCACAGGAGGGCAAGGTCCTAACAGCACAAATAAGATGACTTTGTCTAACCACTAAGAGTGAACTTCGGCACTGTGAGATGGAGGTCACTGGGGCCACCACAGGGGCCAGGCTTAGGCCTTCGGGAAGTTGGGTTTAGAAGGAAAATGAATCTATTAAAATCTTCCAGATTAGTGAAAAGTAGATTGCAGGGGAGAAGTGAAAGGGGATGAGGTGACCAAGTCCGGCCAGTGACATGAAGGGCGTGGACAGGAAAAGCGGCGTCCCACCCATGTTTTGGGGAAATGCGGTGAGCAGAGGAGGCCCTTCCCCTTCCCCTCCAGCGAGAGATGTAGCGGGCGATTTCGGGTTTCCATGGTGACCCGAAGCAACCCCTCATGCCTCAGTAGTTTCCACTGTGAAGATGCTTTTTTTTGTTCTTTGCTGTGTGTGTGTGTGTGTGTGTTTGGAGGACTCTGTTGGCTCATTAAGGTTGGTGTAAGAAAAGGCTCCTGGCTTTGATGGGCCTGCAAGTGACACTTTTCTGTTAGGTCAAATGTAGCGCTAGCTGCACCTTGGCTATGAGAAAAAATCCTTCTGGATTCGGTGTTTCTGGCTCAGAAACCAGTTTCCTGGGCCTCTTCTCAGAGGGAGAAGTCAGTGTTGGGTCCTTGGTCAGGGAGGGGTCAGAAAGGAGATGGTCAGGTCTTTAAGGAAAGGCGGTCTTTCCTCCTGCCAGGCCACGTGGATGCCCGGCCTGCCCAGGACGCGCTGACATGTGGTGCGGGCACACTGCGCCCGCCTGAGGCCCCGGGGCTTGCCTTTCGATCTAGCTCAGTGCTCTTGGCCCAGTGCTTTCCCTTTCTGGGCCTCAGCCCTGCTTAGCTGTGAAAAGGTGGGCGGACGGTGATGGGGCAGAATAGCGTAACCGAGCTTTTCAGGATCAAATTCTCTGTGAGTCAGAGAGGAAGCCCGTGTCGTCCCACGGGGGGGTAACAGAGCAGCTTGTTTGTTGGGTGGGGACACCCTGGCCTTCCATGGGCCGTTGTCATGGCAAGTTGCAGTTCCCCCAGGCCTGTGCATCTGACCTAAAATAGATGGTCCAAACAGCTGCTTACAGATGCACAGGGGACTGTGGGGTCCTTTAGCAAGAGGCAAAACACGTGGTGTAGAGGCCTGGCAGAATGTCGTCCTTGGGGATTTCTGGGGGCAGTGGCCGTGTGAACGTGGGAACTGTTGCAGCTGGGGAGCTGCCTTCACTTAGGGGGGGCCCCTGTGCTTTGGGGGCGGGCTGTGCGTGCTATTATGGGACTGCTCTCTACCCATGGTACCTGGGGGCTGTGCTGATGTCAAGGGAACAGCTTTGGACTTCACATGTTTATCTGGAGAATTTCCCTGTTGGGAAGACTAAAAACGCTGATGTGTACATGGCTGGTGTATATGTATGTGTGGTAGGGGAGGTAGAGGAGTGGACATATTTAAAGAGGATGCTTTCTATAATCATATATCTTGAACTTTGCCACTTTTATGATGGAATCATTACAAAAATGAGAGAGAAATCTCCCCAGACCCTGTGTTCCCCTTCACAATCACCCTTATCCTTTCCTTCCCTTTGTAGACAGGCTTTCTGGAAGTTGTGTTCACATCTTCTGTCTCTGGTTCTTTACCTGCACTCATCCCTCACCCTCTCCTGGTTTCAGCCCATCACTGCACAGTACCACTTCTCACTAAGGCCTCCATAGGGCCTCGTCTAATAGGTACCTTTCCTTCTCTTGACTCCTCAGCACATTGAGCAGCGTTGACCTGCACTAGACCCCACTTGCCTCTATGTCGTAGGCCGTTGTACGCTGTCTCTTTGTGTTAGGTGTCCTTCTAGTTTCTTTGGGGGCCCATTCTCCTCTGTCTAGCTGCTAAATGCTGGTGTTCAACAACTGCGCAGCTTCTCGTTCCTGTCCCACATGATGCACCCTCCCCAATCAATTCCATTCACACCCTTGTTTTCATAACCCTGTAATCACATATAACCCTGTCACTGCCAGCGATCCCAGACTTGAACCACAGACGGCTCCTGCATGCTCACCTTGGAGTCAGAATGACGTTCCATGTCGTGCCTGTCTTCTCTCCAGGCCATAAAACATACATGGCTTTAAAAAAATGCCTTGTTGTTTAACTGTGAATCAGCTAATAATCTGCATAAGATTTTTTTTTCTTTTAGATTTTATTTATTTTTAGAAAGAAGGAAGCGAGGGAGAGAAACATCCACGTGTGGTTGCGTCTCACATGTCTCCAACTGGGGACCTGGCCCGCAACCCAAGCATGTGCCCTGGCTGGGAATTGAACTGGTGTTCGGTGCGCCGGCCAGCACTCAGTCTACTGCGCCTCACCAGCCAGGGCCATACATGGCTTTTAATAAAATTATCTCTCGTTTCTATTCAAGCCGGCAAAATTAAGTTGCTGCTTTTCACCAAGGTAATGCACCCAGCGATGTTAAGGGAAGCGTTTGACTCTTCTCTGAAAACACATTCATTTGGAAAAGGAAATACAAGTATGTGAAACAATGCACCCCAAGGCAGACTGTGAGGGCGGAGGACATGGAAGAGGAGAAGCGCTGAGCAATAGCTTGGGCAGCATAACAAGACGAGACTGCCCAAGGCGCTGGAGCCCTCTCTGCACGGAGATGTCTAGTCGTAGGAAGTGACCCCGGCATCCTGTAACGTTCTATCAGAAATGAACAGTGTCACCAGCTCTTGTCAAAATAACACGAACAGCACATGTAAAAGCTCTTTAGCAGAATCACTCAATATTGCATGTGAGGTTTAAAGATGTCCACTTTGAAAGGGCTCCTTTTAATCACCTCCTGGAAGCAGCGGGGAAAAATTATTCTTGCCTCAAATTAATCAGGATTCTCTCTGGTTGAAAGCTTTTTCAATGGAAGAAAAGGAAAAATAATTAATTCCACATAAAAGATGACGATGTGAGAAGACTGTCTGTGAGTGCAGTAATTTTTTAAGCTGTTCAATGTTTGCAAAGCATTCAAGGCTTTCTTCAGGGTTACTTGTCATGGTGACTGGGTCAGGAAGAGGATTTCTTTTACTTCTGAAGCAGTGGCTTTTAGGGCTGTTAGGAGTAGGAGAGGAATGTTGCCCCGTTGAACTTGTCCAAGGGAGGACACTGGGAAGGAATGCTCGCCAAGGGCAGAGCTGAGGGGTGGCACTTGCTTGCATGTGTACCCTCTTGGGCTCTCCCCAGCCACGGCCTGGCTTCACATACTCTCTGTGTAACTCTGGGGCCCAAAGTCTTACTCAGATCTGGCTGAAGCCCACGCCTTCTATCCGCCTTCTTGCCGCCTTCACAATGCGTCTGTTCAGGGTCCTGTACCCCCAAGGCCTCCACACCCCTGTTGTCTGTGTTGTTACCTTTGGGTAAACGGGTTTTTATTTGAACAGTGGCCTCCTCTAGGCAACCAGGCAACCCGAGGAAGTTTCAGACCCCCTATGATCATGTTCCAGTGTGGGACATGTTCCAGTGTCGGACGGGGAGTAGTGACTGAAATAGAGCAACCTTGCTTCCCAGCGGGAGCTCTCCTGCTTCCTAGCTGGGAGTGCTTAGGCATGTTGCCGAACCTCTCTGAGCCTCAGTTTCTTCATTTACGGAGGGAAGATCATGGTATCTACTATTTGTCAGGGGTGAAAAAGATTAGAGGTGATGGATGTGATGGGCTCAGAGCCTGGAACAAAGTAGACATTCATAGGTGTAAGCTACTACGATTGTGTGGGCCGCTGACCCTGCCCATGGATGTACTGATTTTTGTTAAAATTCAACACATTTGGTGGAATGAGGAGTAGTGATGGGAAGACGATGGTTCTGTAGTACCAACTAATCAAGTGCCAGCCTATGCATTGGCTGCATGTCTGCACTGCTGCATGTCAGCCTTGGCTGTATGCCTGTGCTGCTGCATGTCTGCCCTGGCTTGCATGCTTGCGCTGCTGCATGTCTGCCTTGGCTGCATGCTTGCGCTGCTGCATGTCTGCCTTGGCTTACATGCCTGTACTGCTACATGTCTGCCTCGGCTGCATGCCTATCCTGCTGCATGTCTGCCTTGGCTTGCATGTTGGTGCTGCTGCATGTCAGTCTTGGCTGCATGTCTGCCTTGGCTGCATGTCTGCACCGCTGCATGTCAGTCTTGGCTGCATGTCAGTCTTGGCTGCATGTCTGCCTTGGCTGCATGCCTGCCTTGGCTGCATGCCTACGCTGCTGCATGTCTGCCCTGGCTTGCATGCTTGTGCTGCTGCATGTCTGCCCTGGCTGCATGCCTGCACTGCTGCATGTGTGCCTTGGCTGCATGCCTGCGCTGCTGCATGCCTGCCTTGGTTGCATGCCTGCGCTGCTGCATGCCTACGTTGGCCTGCATGCCTGCACTGCTGTATGCCTGCCTTGGCCTGCATGCCTGCGCTGCTGCATGTCTGCCATGGCTGCATGTCTGCCTTGACTGCATGTCTGCACTGCTACATGTCTACCTTGGCTGCATGTCTGCGCTGCTTCATGTCTGCCTTGGCTGCATGCCTGTGCTGCTACATGTCTGCCTTGACTGCATGTTTGCCTTGGCTTGCAGGTCTGCCTTGGCTGCAGGTCTGCCTTGGCTGCATGTCTGCACTGCTGCATGTCTGTACCAGCCACAGGGGCAGAGGGAGTCCTGGTTCTGTGTTCCCTTGGAGGAACACTTGCTGATCCAGATGACAAGAGGGCTTAGCTGGTCGGCTCTGTCTCAGACTGGCCGTCTACTTTCTTTTGAGAATTGAATGAGTGACTATATGTGGAAACTGTGAAGGGCTATGTAAGTGTTGGCTGTGAGAAATATCATTCCTAGTTTGGCATCATAGAGGGCTGAGGGCGGTAAAATCATATCAAATGCACGCAGGTTCATGAACAGCCTGGGCAGCAAAGGAGATGGGAGGCCACCTGGGTTGTCTTAGGGGATATGGAGACCTTGTTTTATGAGGTTTCACAGGGATTTTTTATAGTTAAAAAAAACTTTTTAAAGCCCTGGCTGGTAGCGCAGTGGATAAGATGCCGGCCTGCGAACCCAAAGGTCGCAGGTTCGATTCCCCAGCAGGGCACATAACAAGGTTGCAAACCAGGTCTCCAGTCAGGTCTGTGGCTGGAGGCAGGTGACAGCCTTTACAGTGCCAGCCTGTGCATTGGCTGCATGTCTGCACTGCTGAGTGTCAGCCTTGGCTGTATGCAAGCCCCTGTAAAGGGGCTGACAAAGTCAGCCAGTTTCCGGAAAGCGCTGGAGTGGGAATTTGGAGCCACCCCAAAGGGGACTCTACTCCCCATGCTGTACTTTGTATCTCTGAGACTATTTTGTGACTTTTTGTGACAACCAATCTGTACTTCTAAATTCCTCTATCTTTTCCATGCAGCCCTGCAACCCTCATCTCCTCTGGCAACTGTCAGTGTGACAGAAGTGGTTTTAGTCTTCCCACAGGCACCCCAGTTCTTATAAAGAAGTCTCCTGTAGCTGCCTCCCTTGGATCAGGGGAGGAGAAGCGCTCTGTTTTCCTTCCCAAACTAGTATCTTAGAAACGACACCCTCGCCCAAATGCTGATAACCTCTTCTTAAAGTGTGATGCTTCTTTCAGAGTGATTGGGATGGTAGGGCCGGCTTTCAAATGGCACCTCTCAGCCAGCCTTGGAAGAAGGATCCTAGCTTCTGTGCATCTCTGAGCTAAGAACGTTGTCCTCAGCCTAGGATTGTAGTTGGAATTCTGGGCCAGCAGGAGAAGGCCTGCTCCACATTCGGTCACATAGAGCTTTGACATCGAGTTTTGGGGAAGCATGTTTAGAAGAGGGGAATCTGATGGTGGCATCCACAGGTACTAACCAGAGATGCCCAGAAGTATATCATAATTATGTGTGTCACAAGGTGGCCTGGCTCAACACCAGCAAAAGGCCAAGGTGAGGGCAGATGGAAGTGAGAGCTGGAGTGAGAGCCAGCCAGCCCCCGAGGCCTGCTGTGGCCAAAGCCAGGGGGGACAGGCAGGCCGCCCCTGACTTGGCTCCGCTGGGGCTGGGCCAAGGCTGAGAAGGGGTCCCTTCCCTGCACCTGGGCCTCCTCCCCTGGAAGACAGAAGGGAGGGCAGGAAGTCCTGAGTGTCGCTGAGATTGAAACCTGAAAGAGTTGTCATCCCTGCAATTGATGGTTTTCCTGAAATTAACAAGATTGAGTTTCTGACCATCAAGTAGAAATGAGATATTGAAAAATACATGAAATCCTGTTACGGAAAAATCCTTGAGTTTGTGACTTATAAAATTTGTAGCTGCTACATACACTTTTGGGTACTAATCTTCAGTGCCAAGCCAAAATCTTTGGTTTAAAAAAAGGGGGGATGGGTTTGACTACCAAGATGCTCCCCTCTGTGCTTGTGGGCCTGCTCAGCTCTGTCTGCATTTGCAGCCACCTTTGCCTTCTGTCTGATGGGCGACGGAGTGACCAGCCTGCTTGTCAGTGCCCACGACCGTTAATTATAGGAATTAATTGGCCATTTCTGAGGGACCTGAAGCCTTTGCCCAGTTAGAGACCTTCTGTCTCTGATTTCAAAATGCAGATTTGCTCAGGATTGATAGATTAGGTGGTAGGGCTCAAACTTTAGTGTGTGTCACAGTTACCTACTGGGCAAAATGCAGGTTGCCCTGCAGTTTGTTTTTGATGTGAGTGATCCCTGGCACACAGTTTGAGAGAGTCCTAAGGGTTATGTATATGATTTGGGTTTCCTAAGGCTTTCTGGATGGACACATAGCTCATTCAAATCTCCCCTGCAGATTAGTTCTAAGACAAACTAAAGTTTTTAAGGGGGAAAAAATCATGCGAAGGGTAGTTTCTCTAGCAAGTTGATAGCAACTAGCAGGGAAAACGTGCCTGGAATAGACACGACATCTTAATCATCGGTACTGAGGAGCTGTAATGCCAGACTATAGAAAGCTTAAATAAAACTGTAGCTCTCTTTCTTTTATTAAAGAAAGAAAGCCCAGGAGTACAATAGCAGAACAAGAACTAATTTGGGAAGCTTGCTGGTATGATATTGTCAGTCACACCAGTGAGGTGGATAAAAGCTTTTAGCACATGAATAATTTCAGTGAAAGGGCTTCATCGCTTTTTATTTGCTGGGCATTTACAGGAGAATAAACATGCTGGTATATATTATATATGGAGTGAAAGTCAACAGCAAATGAACGCAAAGACCCCCAGACCCAGTTACCAGAGCCGACTGCGGTCGCTTAGCAACCAGGCAACTGGAGAATTCTCTCTCCTGTTCTTGCTTTTGTTTTTAGGTCGCAGTAACCTTTCATCAATTTTGGCTCCACAACAAAAGCCTGGGATTTTTTGAGCAAAGGGTACCTGCTAAGTCATAGTGAAAGGATGTGGACCATGACGCTGTTTTTTTTTTTTTCCTTCCAATTTCATATTAAACAGCAAAACAGGCTAACATTTCTTTTACAAAAAGTGGTAGCGCTGGTGGGCTGGGCCCCCAATGAGTCAGAAGTTCTGTGATAATTGCTTCCCATTACTCTAAAAGATATTGCTGCCTTTCAATTCATGTTGATTCTCCCTCTCATTGGCCAGCTTTGGAAGTCTGGTTTCTTGGTTCTAAATCCAGTTCCTAAGAAGTGTCTGGAACGCCCAAGTCCTAAATTTTTGGGAGACTTAAATGTCAATTTAAGTTAAAAGATGTCATGAAATTAGGGAATGTGGAACTGGAAAGGGCTTTGGACATCATGCCTTCTGGTCCCTTCTTTCTAGGCTCTATCCATTCAAATGTTTATAAGGCAGCTTGCCAACCTCCACAGGCCCGGCTCCCCACCACGGAAGCTGCAGCTTCTTCTCCCCCTCAGGGAGCTTCACAGCTGTGAAGAACAAGAAAGGGTACAGATAATGATCTGATTCGGTTCATACGCCCACCGTAGAAGAGAAATATCTGACAGGTGCAATGCAGCATGTCAATGGAGTCGCCAGGACGGAGCAGTTACTGGCTTCCCAGGATCAAACCTCACAAAAGCCTGCTAATAATTTGGACTCTCCAGGCTGAGTCTGTCTCGACGAGATTAACTTCCTTCAATAGCTAAGAACACCTAACAGGCCAGTAACACCATTTCCTTAGTTGGAAAGAGATGGGAAGGAGGTAGAGGGGTAGGAACATAGGGATCACGCCCTCCTAGTTCCATGGTTCTTCCTCTTCAAGGTCTTCTTTCAGCTTGAGAGGAGGGGACCATGTGAGCAGTGCAGTTCTTTTCCTCCCTAAGAAAGACGGTAGAGTGACTGTGCTTTGGTCTTGTTCATCCTTGGAGCAGACCTTGCCTTGATGCGCAAAGGTTAGGTTCATCACTTCTCTGGCTCAGACTTAACCAGGAGCATAACTGCCAGGGAGCAAATCCCAGGCCAGGTGGAGTGTGGGTGTGAAAGGGTCTCCTTCTTCTCCCACCCAGTCCCAGTGCCCAGGCATGGCAGCAGGAAGCAAAAGTGCTTCCCTGGGCAGGGAACTTAAATTGTCTTTGTGTCTGCACTGTGAGGTGAGCTGGACTTTCACTTTTCTACCTGCTTCTGCATTCCAGGAAACCTCTGGGTGCCCTCCTGTGGTTCATGTGAGGCCAGGAGGACCCCAGAGAGGGCGGCCAAAAACGGGGGCTGGGGCAGCCGGGAAAGAAGAATGCACTTGCTTTCTTGGTGGCTCCCCACTAACTCCCCAACCAGCTGGCGTTTGTTCCTGGGAACAGAGTAACCAGGCTGCAACTGCATCTGGATCAGCACTGCTCCCTAACTGAGGGTTTAGAGTTAGGAGGCTGCTGTCACAAACACCTTCCTCCTTCCTGGCTGCAGAAGGAGCCAAGAGCTGGAGATGAATAGGTTAGCGGAACAGTTGGGCTGTTGAAAGGCGCACAGACTCGAAGCAGTCACCGAGGGACCTGGTTCCGAGTGGCTGAGTTAAACACTTCATAGCCAAGACTGTTTCATCCTAAGGCCTGAAAATGTATACGTGAACCTAACGTCGTTGCCAGCAAGAACGAGTCCTAACACACTCTTCACGCCCTGCTTGGTGCTGGAGCCGGTCAGTTCTGCGTGCGGACCCTTTAATTTAGTGAATGGCAGCGGCCACGCTGTAAGTGTGTGGGGCTTCGGGCGCCTGGCTTAGTTCGTTGATTTTCTCCAGGTTGAGCTGGAATCGTGAGAGAGCCCTTGTAGCCTTTGTCCCTTCCCCGTCAGTTATTAACTGCGTCCTCCTCAGGCAGAAGTCAGAGCATCGGCACAAAGTGGGAAAGGGGCTACTGAGAAAATGACAGAGGTGTTCAGAGACCTAGAAATCTCTCTTGAAAAATCTTTGAATTGGGTGTCCCACCCAGACCCTATAATTGCTGCTCCTTCAGCTATTGCTAGAATGTTTTTCTCAGGGGACCCATTTGGAATTAACCCTTTGGGTAGAGTATGTGCATCTTGAATGTATGTGTTGTCTTTTGGTTTTAACCATGTGTGCAAATTTGGGAAATGGACATTTAATTAAAATGCCAACTCCAACAGCTTAGCTTGATTGATCACAGCTCCAGTAGAGGAATGTAAAGGGGCTGACGAAGTCAGCCAGTTTCCGGAAAGCGCTGGAGTGGGAATTTGGAGCCGCCCCGAAGGGGCAGCCTGTCGGCCGCTGTCAGATTGCGGACAAGAAGAGTACGGTTAACACCACCCGTCAGCAGAGCCTGCTCCAGAGCCCCGGACACGGGACACGGCTGGCGCACACGCTGTGGGGGGAAGAGGCGTTGCAGGAGGGTCGTGGGCCACCCGGGGGCATCTCTAGGGGTAGTGGCGGAGTGCGTTTCCAGTCCCCAGTGGAAGATGAACCAGATGCTGTTATTTAATTTGCCCATCAGCCAGTGGGGCAAATTTAAAGAAAGCAAACTTTATGGGATGCCTTTTCCACATTAGAATCCTGTGACCTGTAGGGAAAAACATGAGAGATTAGGGCTTTTTCTGGTCCCCACATTTTCTTCCCTCAGAGGTGATGGGGAGGTGGGAGAAGCGCCATCTTTAGTTCTCAGAGGAAATTTCCAGAAAGCCTCTGGCCTTTCCCCCGGCCAGGGGTAGTCCGGGAAGTTGTCTGGTCAGGAGCGGGATGCCAGCCGGGTCCCTGGACACCTGTGGAGACTTTGAGCTGCGTGCCGGCCTCCAGTGGCTCCTGCCTCTCATTTTCCTTCATTTCCCCCAGAATAGACTGGCCTTGTGTTTTTGTAACTGGACATTCCAGCCTTATCAGAGAGCTGGCCGAATGTTTGTCTTTTATGGACTTGATGTTTACTTACAGTGCAAGAGTCACTAACCACACACAGCACAGTAGTCTCGCAGTTGATCAAATCGATATTCCTTTATTAGGGCCCAAATTTCATCCTAGGATCTAGAATCAGCCTTCCTCAGGCTGAATCCTGTATCAGCTGCTGTCTGTGGGTGAGTTACTTAACCTCTTTGAGCCGAAGTGCCTCTGCCTACAACATGGGCTAGGAATAGAATTTACCGCAGGGGTTGTTATGAGGGTGAAGTTAGGTCACAGAGGTGAAGACTTAGAATAGAGACACCGCCAGTAAGCGCTCGGTACGTGAACCCGAAGATTACATAGCATTACCACCCAACGTGGATGGACACCATCCGTGTTCACTGGGGCAGGAAGAGAGGATGACTTTTCCTTTTTTAACATGACAACTCCACCAATCCTCATGGCCCCAGTTATTCTCCTTATGAAGTAGTTTCAATACCTCTTTCAGGGCATGGTGGTGCATGAAGAGGCCCCAAGGTGGTCAGATCACTTCCTTCAAGGCCCAGCGGTAGAGACAATAGGACACAGTCTCTTGGGAGTTGATGAAAATAATCTTTGAGATGTCCTTTCAGGCCAGCTTGGCATCAGTGCGATGCTCAGATAACTCAGGGGTCTGGAGTGTGAGTCTGGGGTGTTCTGTTTTGACACCCGCATCCTGATTTTTCCGGTGCCCCATGGGAGTGTTTCTGCTGGCAGTCACATGGGATGTCCTCTGCAGGGTGAATCACAGCGAGCCAGGGGGGCGGTAAGGAGAACTGGGGAGCTAATGGAGTGCACAAATGAACTTAATTCCTGGGATAACTGAAGTTGCATCATTCAATTAATTTTGTTTCAACACTTGATGTTTTCAAGAATTCCCAAACCCTCTAGATCTTTGGCTTTGAAAAGTGCAGTCTTGTGAACGGAGTCTTACTAGCTGAGGGTCAGCTTGTCCTGCAGACCTGGATGCCACACTTGTCCTCTGTAAAGCTGTGATAATAACAGGCCCTGTCTTGAATAGTTTATCCTGTGGCTGAAATGTTGAGTGCTTAATACAGTGCCTGATGTGTGATTTGTACATTACAAATACTCGCCATTACAATTATTAAAAATGTTTATTCCAGGGGAATATTCACTTGTCAGAGGTTCTAATTAGGTGGGTTTTGTTTAATTGAGATTCTTCTATACATCAGCTAGTCTTAAAAAATAAGTTTTTGTTTCTAATTGTGAGGGAAGGGTAAAGCGTGGGATGGTTGGGTTGGGAAGTGTCAGGCATCTAAAGAGATTTGTCTGGGTGATATGCTCCTTCCCAGCAGAGTGTTGGGTCTCTACAGACAGCCCACAAGTACCAATTGATTACGAAGGTGAGGCTTGATCTTGTCTGTGGCCCTTGTTTGATGTTTCCAGGCTTCGGGGCCAGGGCAGGTGACACCAGGACTTGGGATGTTTCTCTCTCCTCTTGCTGAGTTCTGTAAAGGAAGAGCTCTTTCGCCAAATTAGTAAGCCCCCACAGATTGTTCCAGTATCTTTAGCTGCCCTCCGAAATTGGCCAAAGGTTGGGAGCTTCTAGAGGAGAGATCGATCATCCCAGCAGGAGAAGATGGTAACCTCAAGTACCTGCATTAAAGCCAGTCACTAGGGCCAAGGCAGGAGCAGCTCAGGGACGTCAGAGAAGGGGCCTCCACCTTCTCCAGTGCTGAGGCTGCCTTCCAGGCTCATTTCTTGCTACTTGGGGGACACAAAAAGGTGAGCAATCAGTGCATGCTTATTTATGATACCCTTGTCCTTGTCATTCTTATTACATTATATATAATGTATTCTCATTATATTATATATAACATACTCTGGTCAGCTCTTAATTATATGGAATATTGCCCTTTGTATATTTAATGGTTAAGAAATTAAAATCGGAACTCTTTAAAAAGGACCTAACATAGAACAAATTCTCAAGGGAAATAAGATTGATCAAGCATTTACGGATATTCAACCTTGGTATAGATAAAAATTCTGTTGGAACAGAGACTCCATCTTGCATTTCGGTGTCTCCTGTTGGATGGCAGAGAAGCTCAGAGAGCATTGGCGTCCCGATGGGAACCACGGAGTTGTGATTAAATGCACCATTGAAGGCTGTGTCGTCCAGTGTTGTGAAGCAAGGGAATTTTAGAACAAGTGTTAGGGCATGTAAACAGCTCTCTGTTATTTGAGGAGTGCACATGCTGCTGGTCAGCACACTATAGGGCATTTTCACTATTCCATTGCTTTTCTCTACAAAGAAGGGAGGAAGCTATGAAGGAAACAAAACCTTCACTAATTAGTAAGGCGCAGTCTTCCGTGCCCCTCCATGAACTCATTTATCAGATATGCTCCTATTTTAGCCAGTTACTTTAAAAAGCAAATACTCTTTATCAGACGTGTCTCTATTTTAACCAATTACTTTATTGCATTTTTATTACAAGTGCAAAGGTTAGACACAGTCGATGGTGCTGTCTACATGGCCCTTAGTCACAGCAAACACTGCTGGTCAAGGAACTTTGGAACTAGGCTTCTTATTGTCCAAACTGTCATTAGTGCCTAAGTAATTATTATAAATGTCTTTTATATGTCAACCATTATGTTGAAAGTCTCCCCAAGTTCAAGCACATGAGGGAGGAAATCACCTCCACCTTGGATTCCTCTGATAATCTCGAAAGATTATTTTTCAGCCCTAAACGGATATGTGTAAAATGGCCTTTTGTCAGGTAAAGCTTATGGCACAACCCAATCATAAATAAAGATTTATAGAAGCACAGATATTAATTACACAGCATGTCAACTTGGGCTAAAATTCCACTTTCCATTTGAATTCTGACATTTAGCCATGTGGCGATTTTTGTACTATTAGTCTTTTGCTCATTCCAAAACCCACAAATATAATATATTTGGGTGTCTCAACCCTTTGTGAAATAGACAGGAGAAGGAGAGTGAGAGGGATGGAGAAAGTAAATGAACATAGACATTTTAAGGGCTCCTAATGTTCCCTTGTAGAATGCTTGCCCCCAATTCTAATCTCCCCTGGATTTTGTTCCATCTTCACACAAAAGACCCTGGGAAGCAGGGAGACATAGTGGGGGCTGTGGACCACTGAATTCACTGACTGAGTCGATATTATTGCTCCTTTGAGCCAGAATGGTGGGGTTCTGCTGGGTGTTATCACTGGCCATCTCTGGGGTCTTGGGTAAGTCACCGCACCTTTGAAGCCTTACTTTTCTTATTTGTATTTCAAAGGATCCTGCTGGATGAATACTCTCCAAGTATGGCCCATTAACATCATTTAGTACTTGTTAAAAAAGTGTGATTTCTGTCCCTGACTCCAAACCCTTGAAAGGCTGGGTGGGGCTGGAGAGTGCGTGTTCAACTCCCCACCGGTGTGACCTGAGAGGCCATAGCGGGGCTCCTGCCGCTCTCACAGTCAGTGCTGCTGGGCGTGCTTGGCTGGGCCCGGGCAGATGGTGGCTGCAGCTGACAGCAGTAGCCCTGGGGAAGGTTGGCTTCAGCAGAGGAAGGGCAGCCTCTTGGCCTATGGTCAGGGAGGAGCAGGACTGGTTGCACCTGTTTTCACTTTCCAGAGCACCGGTGCCTCTGATGAGTACCCTTTAAAAGAACCCACAGTGCAATGTTTCCCACTTTCACCCACAGTTCGGAGTGCCCACCCCCTGATCTATTTGGCTCATTCTAGTTATTTCCAATGCAAACTTGTCTCCTTCAGGACACAGGCAAGCATATCCGTAAACACACTCATTTGTTCCGTTCAGAGAGCCCATTGCTAAGTTTGAAAGCAGAGCTGACATTTCTGAGTGTCAGTTCTTTCCCAGATCTTTTATCCCAATGCCTTCCTATCCACCACCACACCCCTCGCAGCCAGCATGAGAATTTGGGACTTTCAAATTGTGTCCTTCTCCAAGGTTGAAGAACATTCCCCTGTCACTTTAGAAGACTCACCTGCAAAACAGGCAGTAAAAGAATCAAAATATCATTTTTCCTGTGCCATTACCAAAACAGTTCTTGCTTCAGTAGGCCCTTTATTACTATCGTATACTTATGCCAGAAAGCCTTACTCGTAATAAAATTTTCAGGGTATTTCAGAACTTATTGTTGTAAGAAATAGAAGCCATACACCCACTTCCCTGTCCTCCAATAGTGAGCACGTGGCCTGGGGGGCCGTCAGCCCAGAGGGGGTCCCACCTACTCAGCCCACCCAGCAAAAGCCTGTCTGTAGGTGTCTCTGCAGCTCAATCCACTAGGAGCCAGGTGTGCGCTTCTGTAGGCCGAATTTAGCAGTAAATTATGTTTTGTTTTCTGTCAGCTGCCTGACAGCTAGAATCATATTTACTGTCAGAGGTGACAGAGGCCACAATGGTGATATATTGAAGTGCCGCAGATTCACGGGGGAGCAGGCTGGGCAGTTGCTCCGGCCCCTCCCTTGTTACCTGCTCCCTGCAGGCCTGCGACTGCCTGGTCCAAAGACATTGTGGTGCAGGGGAGCGCCCCAGGAAGATGCCATGCCATTGAAAACATGCCAGCTTCATCCAGGTCTCTTCATAGGCTTAAGATGCTGGCGAAATCCTGCCCCTTAATTGCATTGTGTGACAAAATGTAAAATCCATCTCTGTCCTTACCTCCAAGCAGTGGATTCCAAAGCATGTGGTTCTATTCAAACGAATATAAAACTCACAGATAACAGGCTTAATTTTCTCCCAACGACTGATTTGGCATTGTCTCAGCCCCCACCCCCACTGGGATGTTTACTTTTTTCACGTTTAGAGACCAAGATGAAGTGTCCGTGAGACTGTTCAGAAGCCCAGCTGATGGGGTAAAAGCCTGACATTCTCTTGCTGCCCGCAGCCCCTTCGAAGATGATCTCTGGGAGCTCTTTCTCCTGCATCTGCCCAGATTCCTTCCCTCCTCTTTTCCCGGGTTGCCGTCAGGTGCACAGGAGCTCCTTATAGGATTGGATCTGGCTGTGAAGCCTTGTTGCTGGAAACCCACTGCTCTGAGGGACAGTTACCACTTACTGAGCCCTGGCTAGGGGTCAGCAGTCGTGAAGTGCACCTGCTCTCCATCTGGTCACCCAGGGCACAAGAGGACCAGTGGGAGAACTGAAGCCTGGCCCCCCTTTAAAACCCACGCCGACCCTCTCGGCCTCTGCTCCCAAACGCACAAGCAGTGAGTTAGCCCGGCCTTTGTTTTGAACAGTGGACACGTGGGCCCAGCGCCGGCTTCCTGGGAGCACAGCTGTACAGTCATGCAGGGCCCTGCATTTAGAAAGGCCTCAGGCTTGGGGTTGGAGGGCCTGCGGTTGCCAAGTCTTGAAATGCCTATTCTTTTTGCCTTTGAATTTGTGTTTTCTAAGTGAGGTCCTACGGGATAATAGCACATGTACCAGGGACTTTAGAGCCTCAGTTTAGCACAGTGCCATCTCCTCGACCTCGCTGCCATCTTCAGAAAGGTTCTCAGGGTCTGTGCCCCAGTGCCCTGCCACCCCTGCTCTGCCCACCCTCCCCTTTCCTCTCCCCTTTTCTCCATCACGGCCACCCCTGCCTGGGTGTTAGGTGGGGGCTGCCTGTGAGCTGCTGTGCTCGGCACCTGTGCCTGATGGTGGCCGCTCCTACCCTGCACCGGCAGTGCCTTTGACAGGGATTCAGTCGGGGTCTTGTACTCACACCCGTTCTAGAGCACAGCCCGGTGCAGAAGCTGTGGATCTTTGGTGTGTGGGGAGCCAGCCTTTGGGAGGGGGGATCGACCTCCTTCCCCTTCACCGGGTGCTGCGTTTCATCTTGCGTTGGTCCCACTGATGGCGTCACTGGCTCCGCCGAGGCCTTATACAGGAGCAGCAAGATCGGGAAAAGAATATGGGGGTGATTCGGGCTGTGGGGCGAGCCCAATCTCAGGGGCAGCTGTTGCAAAGCCGTGGCCTCACCCAGCTGAACACTTGCCAGAATATAGTAGATGCCACATTTTCTATTTGGAAAAAGATGCAAGTCAGCAGAAAAACAACTTTCCCCTACAGAGGCCACGAACCAGAGACGCAGAGCAATTGCAGTTACCAGGTGGGAAGGAGATAGGTATTAGGTTTCATATTGAGACACAGAATTTTGTGCGTTCAAGTTTTTGGCTTCTGTACCATAAACAAAGGGGGTCAGCGTGTGTCAGCCTCTGTTCTTGGCCTCTCCCCAGCTGCAGGTAGGCTCAGTGTTCCCGGGCCCTCTTCTCCCTGTGCCTCCACGTCACCTTCCCTTTGTATGTGTTTCTATGCCCAAGTTTCATGTTCTTATAACAGCAAGTTTATGAAGTCGTATTGGGATAGGGCTCCTCAAATGACTTCATTTTAGCTCGGTTGCTCCTGCAAAGACTCTCTGTCTAAATAAGGTGCTGGGAGTTAGGACGTCAACATATATGTATTTCTTTGGAGGGACACGAAGCAACCCACAACAACTGCTAGTGAGGTAATCACGTAAGGTGAAGTGACAGTGGCGTAGGGCGGGCGCCTAAGCCGATGTGCGTGGTGGCCTCGTAAAGGGAGGGCCAAGCGGAGATCGGAGTATGTGGCCACCAGCAAGCACTGTCGGCGCTGGGAGGGCCCGGAACAGGTCCTTCTCTGACACCTTGATTTCAGACTTCTGGCCTTTGGGACTGTGAGGCGATGTACGTCTGTCGTTCCCAGCTGCGCTGTTTGGGGCACTTGGTCATAGCAGCCCTGGGAAGCAATGCAGTCGTCCCGTGGGGAGCTCCGGAGCGGGTGGCCCTTAGGAAGTGTTCCAGTGTGAGTCTGGGGGCCAGGTCCTTGAACCCCCCATTGACCAGTCGTTGGGGGGTGGGCTGGCCCCCACCTGAGGACTATAAACTGTGGAAGGCAGCTTCCTCCAGCCACTCAGAGCCATCAGTAGCCAACCCTCCCGCCAGCACGAGGACTAGGTTGACAAGAGTGAAGCACTCATGCCAGTGCAAAATTTAAGGGAGCGCCAATCCACACCCATCGAGATAAACGTTTTCATCTGAGACTATAAATGATTGCCATGAATGCAAGCCTCTGTGATGAGCAGACACGTCTCGCTTTTACATAAAATAGGACCAGGAGCATTGATTTTCCCTCTGGCCCAGGCTGCCATATAGCCTGGCCTGGCCCTGCTCCCTGCGCCCGGGAGGGGTGGGGGAAAGGGGTGCGTTGGTCCTGAGGGCACGGCTGGCTGTGCACTGGGGTGCCCACGCCACCCAGGAAGAATGGAGGCAGGTTTAGGATGGAGGCAGTTGGACTCTGCAGTCTGGTGCTTAATCACTGCCCTCTGCTGCTGGAATGCATTGAGGAAGTATTTTATTTATTTTATTTATTTATTTTTAAAGATTTATTCATTATTTCCAGAGAGAGGGGAAGGAAGAGAGACATCAATGTATGGTTGCCTTTCACCTGCCTCCAGCTATAGACCTGGCTGGAGACCTGGCTTGCAACCTGGTTATGTGCCCTGGCTGGGAATCAAACCAGTGACCTTTGGTTTCGCAGGTCGGTGCCTTATCCACTGTGCCACCAGCCAGGGTGAGAGGAAGTATTTTAAAGGAAAGGAATGCTCAAAGCCACAGGGAAAGCTGTAAAGTCTCTTGTGTTCCACAATGGCATCTACTCGTTGTTTCGTGAAATGGAAATGCCAGCAAGGACATGCACAGCCAAGAGCAGGGCCATAGTGTTCTGGGGTGTGTGCCATGGACACCTGGTCCCTTCTGGACTCAGGAGACAAAGGCGCCCACAGTGGCTCCTGAGAAGTTCCTATGCTGCTGATGACACAATCAAGTCAAGGTCGCCACATCCAAGGACAAAAGCATTTTTGCTCTTCTGTCTCCTGCCCTCAGCCACACTTTGCAGTGATGTAGGGCTCCCTCCTGGATGTTCACTGCTGCCTAAATGACAGATCTGGAAGGTTTTATGTCCCACGTGCTGCATTTTTGAACTCGAGGCAGATAGGCTGCCGGCTTCGGGGGATGGATGGATGGTCTCTGTCCATTGACCCCTACCCTTCATCCCAAAGACTGCCCTCACCAAGGCCACCTGAGTAATTCAGTTTTCTCCTCCAGGCCTCGCGCTCCCTCCCTCCCCCTGCCCACCGGCAGGACCGAAAACAGGAGACACCCTTCCTTTGCGAGCTGTCACAAATCCCCAGCCGCCTGGGCTTGTGGTCTGTTTGTAAATGAGGCTCCTCACATGTGACGGATGGTCCCCAAACCTGGACGTAGCCTTGACCGAACTGGAAGGGCCACGGCTTAGCTGTTAACAGTAGGTTTCAGAGCCAGCCCCTTTGGATGGCATTGTCCAGAGTGGATCGTTTCTTACCCGGAAACATTGCCCATGGGAACTGGTGACCAGTCACTCCCACCTCACATTGGGTGACGGAGGACGAATGTTGGCTTTGAGCTCTGAGAGCCCCTGGTCTCCTGAACAAACATCACGTCAAAGGTTATTCTCTATTCTTCCCGTCAAGCTTAAACTCAGCAAAATCAGGGTGTGACTTTCCTCCATTCTCTGTGATCACGAATGTAAAGCCAGGCTCTTTCCTGCTAGAGAGCTTCATCCCTGCTCTACTCTGTGCAAAGGTTGTCAGGACCATAATTTATTCCTATTTTTGACCTCTGGGGAGGATGCTATCCAAGGGGTCAGGGAGCGTTCTTGGATGTCGGGGTGGAAATCCACTGCTCCGCCCCCGTCACCGTGTTACATCGAATCAGGCCGGTACACATGCCGCCCGGCGCCGGCTGCTGTAATTACCCCTGGACAGCGACCCTTCCGCATTAGTGGTCACGCAGCTTGTACGCATGTCCCCAAGTCCTCCACCCGGAGAGCAGTCGCAGCCTGCTCGTCTCTCTCCATAAGGAGGCGGAGGGCAGTGGTTTCTGCCCCTCTGCTCGAGTCCCCGCCCAAGACTACACGGGAGCCTGGGGCCAGGGGACATGGGGCATCCTGCTCCGGGCTGGGCCATCCCTCTTGGGAGGCCCCTTCCAGGCCACCCTCCACCTGGCTCCTCCTTGCCCAGCTGGCAACGCCCAGGCAGCCTGATGCTTAATGATTATCTGAGAGCTGCGTGGGGAGGCCAGAGGGTCGGAGGGACAATTAATCAATGCTAAATAATAACAATAGTTATTCTCTGATTCACTGACGGAATAAATCCCTCATTCTGACCCGATACAGATATAGCCCAGACGTACACGGCAGAGCCCATCGGCTCATTAGAATTCTTGTCAAGCAGCATCTTCCAGGGCTTCTAGCTTCCCAGTCAGTTTAAAGGGCTTGGAAAGAACGTTTGTAAACCCCGCTGGCTTTTGCTTGGTTTGCCCCATCGCCCTGGAGGTGGCCAGGGGACTCTGACTGGGGGGCGGGGGAGAGCCAGGCAGGGCTTTGGGCCTGACCGACCTGTGCTAACAAACTGGTCCTGCCACTTTCCTGCTACAGAACCTTCATGGTGCTGCGCAACCTCTCCGAGCCTCAGTTTCCTCATTCACAAACTGACAGCCGTCATTGAGAAGATTACGTGAGAGGCTAAATGTGAATTGAGGTGGAGAGAGAACATGCTCCTCTTCTGAGTTGGTCAAGGAAGAGCCTCTGATGTGGAAAGAATCCCTTGATGAGCTCACTGGGGGTTGAGTCCCTAGGAGCTGGGCGGCTTCAGAGGAAGGGAAGAGGGAGAGGGTGAGGGAGAGGAAGCTGGTGGGGTGGGGGATAGGGATTTCACAGCTCGGGGTGGGAGAAGGAAACGCAACTAAATGGAAGGGGTGTGCACAGCACCGCCCCCCCAAAATGACCTTACTCCCAATTCTTCTGGGGGACACTTGAGAAAAGCTTGATGAGGCGGGATTTCTAACGGCCACTGGTGAAGGGGTAGGAGCCTTGGGTCCAGATGGGGTGGGACCCAGAGACAGCAGGGACAATGAGGGCTGAGGGAGAGGCTCCTGGAGCTCTCACTGGGGGACACAGAAATCTTGAGGAAGGACTTGGGCGTCAGGTGGGGGTATGTGCTGTGGTCAAGGAAATTGTACTTTTAATGCAGACACAAGTTGAGCCTAATGCATGGCTTCTGGTAGCATATGCAGCGAATGGTTGCTTTGATAAATGTATTGTCCTGTTAGCGGACAGAGCGAGGGTGTGAGTTTGGCTCCCAAGGTAGACAAGGACTAGAGAAGGGGAGCCTTCCACTCTCTAGTTCCTGCAGCCTTTGAGAAAGAACCAGTTGAACTGGGGGCTGTGAATAGTATCTAAAAGGGTGAACCCCTGAGACTCCAAATTTTCACGTTATCGTATCCTGTGTTATTAACCACGTAGGCTCTTGTGCCTTATATATGCAGCAACATAAGTCATCTGTACTTCGAGTAGAGACTTAAATACAGTTGCAGTGGTTTCTGCGTCTGAGGAGGGAAACACGTGTCTTGTTGTCTTGCATTGAGGAAGTTTAGCAAGGATTTCTTTCATAGTGCCCCTGCCCACTGTCCTTGCCTTTCATCTCTGTAGCCCTGCACCCCACCAAACCTTCCAGGTCCATCTCAGGTGCCTCCTCTTCCTAAACATTTCCCTGATCCTGTAGCCGGAAGGTGCTTCTCAGCTTGGCATGCGTGCTGTAGCTGGAGGTGCCTGGTCTAGTGGCACTTACCAGTTTCTGCAGGTCACAGCAGCTGCCCGTGGATCTGTGCCCTGGACCTTCGATGATGCCCACATCACAACCTTCATTCATCACTATGGATAATTGCTCCCCTACAACTTGCATTTTCTGTTCAAGAGCTATTTTCACTTGTCAAATCTATTCAAGCACCTGCTTTCTTATGGGAACCATTTTGTTTTTACAAAGCAACACCATTTCTACCCTGTCACTGGAGGTATTGCATTGACTTCTGCCATCCAATAGAACTGTCTGTAGTGATGGAAATCTATGCCCACCAGCCAGCGGGACAGCCACAGATGTAATCCAGGCTTGAAGTGTGGCTAGTGCGACTGAAGAACTGAATATCTAATTGTGTTTCATTTTAATCTATTTAAGACTCAAATAGCCACATGTGACTAGTGGCTACCATTTTGGACAGTGCAGGCACACACCTGATGTGAAGAATGTCACACACACACACACACACGTAGGGATGGGCCAGGCTCATGCACCAACTGAGGAAACTGCTTTCACACTTGTGTCCTTGAAGGGTGTGTGACTCACACGCACACCTCAGCTCAGCTTCTGCTCACCTCCCAGAGGAGAGTGGCAGGAGTTAAAAATGCTGGCTGACATGCCAACGGTGAACTGCTTTCTTATTTTACCTCCATCACCCTTTCAAAGAATGTGTGTAAAACTAATATTGGAGGAGAAAACGGAGTGAAGATTTTATGAAACTTAGCTGTACTTTGGAATGACTAGCTTCCACTATGACTCCCTGCTTTTTAAAATCAGATACAGTGATGTTTGGGGTGAGCATATCAGGAGACTGAAAAGAAGCATTCAATAAATATTGACTGAAGTCACCTTCTGGTGCACCATGGTCACAGGGGAGGGTGAGACATAAAGGCTGTTTCTTTCCTCCCTCACAGCACAACAGTTCTGGAAGCTTCCTTGAGGGACCATTGGTGAACTTATTGGTGTGGGAACTTATTAGTTTTGACTTGAATTGTGGCCTCCCAAAAAGAGGTGTTGATGTCCTAACCCCAGTACTTCCGAATGTGCACTGTCTGAAAGAAGGGTTATTGCAGATGTAATTAGTTAAGGTAAGACGAGGTGATACTGCAGGAGGGTGGACCCTTAACCCAGAAGGACTGGTATCCTTGTAGGAAAAGGGAAATTCGGGCACAGAGACAGACACACATAAGGGGAGCACAATGGGATGACAGAAGCAATGATTGGAGTATCTGCAAGTCAAGGAAAGCCAAGGATGGATGGCCACCACCAGAAGCTGGATCCTACCCAGAGTCCCAGAGGGGGCATGCCCCTGCTGACACCTTGGTTTTGATCTTTCAGCTTTCAGAGCAATGGCAGAATGAATTTCTGTTGTGCTAAGCCACTCCGCTGGTGGTATTTCATTACAGCAACCTAGGACACGAAGACATCTGTCTGATGCTGAATTGGCATGGTGACAGTGGTTGGTGAAGAATCATTGGGCTGCATTTTGGCGGGGGGTAGGGGACACAGAGGAGCTGCAGGTCAGGATACTCACTGCAGAAAGCATTTGAAAAGTGCCTCCTCGCACCCTGCAGCCACGTGGAGTCCGGGCTGCAAGATGGAGCTCTGGGCCCAGCTCTACTGCTTACCTCAGTCAAGCCATACCTCTCCCCTGGAAAATGGGGGTGCAGCGTCTTGGAATTACGCAGCCCAGGCATAATCTCTCCAACTGGATGAAGACCCCTGGAGGGCAGGAATCATATCGCCTCCCAGCTCCGCACATGCTCAGGATGTGGGTCATATCCGTTCCCCGTACTCTGAGCCCATGCCTAGCCGTACTTGGTGTCCAGGAGAGACTTACTGAATGAGTCACGAAGTAATAAATGAAGACCCTGTACTGAGTTAGCAAAGGACTGGTCCTTGGGTCTGTCTCGCACATTCCCCACCTTCACTTTGGGGCAGGGTTGGTCAGGCATAAGGAGCCACAGAAGCGTTGTCCGTCCTGGGCTGCGCTGACCTTTGCATCTCAGGTTGACTGAAGGGGGAGCAGTGGTGGGGGCCATGGGCCTCTGCAGTCGACCCGCAGCTCCAAGGAGGGGGAAGGAGGCCAGCCTGGGTTCCAGGGTGGGGTGCCACTTGAGAGGAGGCATGGAATTTGGTGAGATTTGGCTTCTCTGGGTTGCTGCAGCCATTCCCAGCGAGCTTCGAGTTGAAAATGACCAACCAAATGAAATTAAGCCAGCACTGGGGCCAAGAGCAGAAACTCACCAACACGTAAATAAGCAGCCAGAACAGCCCTCTCTTCACAAGGGGGAGGTGGCCCTCCCAGCCTGTTTCTCTTCTTTCCTCCTTTTGCACAAAACCGAACGTTTTCACACTCACTTGGAAATACATTTCAATCAAATTTGAGCGGGTTTGCCTCATTCGTTTTTTCTGTTCCTCCTTGTCAGGATTTCCCACTCGACCGCTGTGGCGTTACTTCCTTGGTTGGCTGTCTCAGGGGAGAGGGACCGAGGCGAGGCTCCTCGCTGCCGCCGAGGGAGGCAGGTTTCACGAGGAGTGGCTGTCCCGCGGTGCCATCGGCCCGGACCGCAGCCACCATAGAAACTGCACTTTCTGTTTAACAGCGTTGGGTGCCAGTCCTGTTCACCCCACACACACCTCCCTGCTCCGGAGCCCCAGACCCTCTCTGGGGAGCGATGGGCTGCTCTCTGGGATCGAACCTAACTAACTGGAAACCCGCTCCTGTGAACTCGGTGCCCTCTGAACACAACTGTTGGCTCCCTCTTGGTCCAAAGGAAAATTTACAGCTCCAATTTTTATAATTTACATCTTTCATTTAATATGCCAGCCTTCTTTCCCCAAGGCTTCCAGCATTGCTCATGTCAGAACGGACTCCTTATTTCCCAAATCCTTTTTGCATTATTAGTTTCATTTATTATTTTTATGTTTTCTGTTGGGCCCACATACATATCATTTCTCTGAGATCCCCGGAGCGACTGACGGAGAGCTGGGTAGAAGCCATCATGCTCAGCAAGGGAAGCTAAAATGTGTTCTGGGTTCTCCGGGAAAGTATTCCAGCTCCTGCATTTCCAATCAGCCCCAATTAACCCCTCATTAGCCGGCCCCAAAATGTCCATGCGGGTGTCAGACCTTCTACTCCCCATCCGTCTATTGCGGGCAGTGCAGGGCTTCAGGAGACCAGAGGTATTTTAACTTCTCAGACAGCCTTCCACCCACACCTGTTTACCTTTTGGAGATACTCCGAGTCTCAGAAGACAGGAGTTGAAAAGCCCCATCATTATCTTGGAATAGAAGGGCAACCTGATTTTACTGCATCTTTGAACATTGTGATAATTCCATTTAAAAAGGTTGCAACAGCAGCTGTGTGTTCTACGAGACCTGACAGAACATTGCGAAGGGGCCTCGGTGAAGATTAAGCCTGGTGGCAAAGGTCATGACTAGACGCCCCGTGCCACTTTCAGAACCAGCAGAGCTCTTGAACAGATTTTGATTTATCATGATTGTAAATAAATTTTCACTCAGCTTCTAAGCAGCAGGCGTGTCCCTGAGAAGCGCTTCTGTTTATGAGCAAGGAAATTACTACCTGCTCTGGTAGCACAGGCCAGAAAACTCCTTTGGGGCCTGGAAAGACCCAGAAGTGTCACAGGGATTGTGTCATGGTTGCTGGGTCGGGAGCTCCTTATTTGGGTAGACCGCTGTGATTTTCAGACTGGGCCTCATGTAGAGAGAGAAGCCTAATATTTGTTGATCTTAATTACTCCATTTCTCCTCACTTTAGTACCGCGTCATGGGTATCAGCAGGGAGGGGTGCAGGAGCATGGTGGGCCCGAGGGGACCGGCTCTTCCTAAATTGGGGACAGTTTTGTGACAGGCCCCTTTGTGTGCCATTCTCAGCTCCTTGGCTAACCCTTCTATTGCCTGCTCAGCTTCCCAAGTCGTCCTCTGAACAGGCCCATTATGGTTCATTGTGAAGTGCCTGGGAAGGTCAGGGTTAACTGGTAGATCCCTATTTACTTTGTGCTGACTCAGCAGGTATTCACCCATTCCTTGGCTCAGCCTTGCCCACCACGTGATTCAGGAGGCTGAAGAGTTCACGTTTCCCTAGGATACTGAAAATCCTAACATGAATTAATGCAGTTCCAGGAAAGTAGGGTTGAAGAAGTTCACAGTTACATGTTTCTACCCTCAAAGCATGTCCTCACCCATTATCTCATTTCTTTATTCCCTAGCTATCAAAAATTACTCTACTTCTGTTTTACACCGGGTTCTTTCGGAGAGTGCCCTTGGGAAGTTAAACTCATTTTTTCTTATTTCATGAGTAAAAAATTAAACTTTGCCCAGAATGAGGACTAGTTTTGGAATATCTGATTAAGTTTTGGTCAGACATGTTGACAAAGAGGAATTGATTCAAATTGGGCCAACGCATGGTGTGTTATTTCTGAGAGGTAACAGAATTCATTTACTGCAGTAAAAAACAGAGAAGTAGATTTTACAATATAGGAGGCCTGTCCCGAAAGTATGGAGCACAAACGGTTTTAATTATATTGACACGTTGGCTCCATACTTTCGGGACAGACCTCGTGTGTCTCTTTTTGAAAAACTGCCTCATGTTGCTTATTAACCTCCTTGGGAATGGGCTTCAGTTCACGCTGAGGCTGGTGACGTGGTTTCGTGTCTGTGGCTGTACCCCCAGATGAATGGTACGTCTTCAGAACGTACTTGCAGCGGGTAACACTATTACCACTCAGGCGGGGTCCCTCAGTCATTTTTTCAATTAAAAAAGGCCCAATGCTCTATTAACCTTTTGTCTGCTGCTCCATCCTTCATACTGCCAGTGCCCAGAGATGATGAGCCATGTATTAGAAAAGGCATATATTACTGTAAGCCATCTCCAAGTTCTCTGTCATTAGAAAGATGAAGTATCATTTTTTCATTAAAAACTATGAGACAGTCTGTCATGCTCACAGCTGCCGGGCCTGCCGCAACCTCTTTGTTACAGGAGACGAGGGGCAGCCCCACCACTCAGTGCCCCATGGTCCGCAAGCTCCACAGAGCTGCTCCCCATGGAAGATGGGCCAGGGGAGGCTTCATCCTTAGGATGCGAAGCTGTGGCCTGTTGACACTGTTTCTGACAGCGGCTCTTCCCTGAAACACGGGCTTTGGTTTCCCAGGTGTCTGAGCAGTAAATAAAACTGCAGCTTCACAGAATCTGCGGCTCTTCAGAAAATCAGGTGGCTTTTGAGTCCCTGTCCTGCTTTCTCATGTGTGAAGCAGAGAGTTTCTCAAAGAGGCACAAAACTGCCCTGGCTGGTGGCACAGTAAGTAAAGTGCTGGCTTGTGAACCCAAAGGTCCCTGGTTCGATTCCCAGCCAGGGCACATAACCAGGTTGCAAGCCAGGTCTGTAGCTGGAGGCAGGTGAAAGGCAACCACACATTGATTATCTCTCTCCCCCTCTGCCTCTCTCTTTTCCCCTCTCTCTAAAAATAATAAAAATAAAAATAATAAAATCTAAAGAAAAAGAGAAGAAGAAGAAGAAGCATGAAACCTAGACCGTGGGTTCTGTGCTATGGATCTTACTTGCTTTCAAGTCTCACAAGAAGTTGCACAGAGAGGCCAAGCAGCCTGGTCGGGTTGGCAGGATTTGTGTGGACCCGGGAGATAAGCAGGGACAGCTGTCAGAACTCAGCCACTGTCGTTCTCTCTCTGCTGCCAAGTGACAACCACTTAGTGTAAGTGTCCAGCTTCAAGTTTTCAGAGCACTCAAGATTTGCCCTTTCTCCCCCCATGCCAACTTTTGCCAACCCCATGCCAACTGTCTCTTTAGAACTACACCTTGGCTACATTAACTTGGGTGTGGGGATGGGTATGAGGGTGACACTGCTGGGCTGTTCCTGCTGGACTTCTATGTGACCCTCTGCTTGCCCTGCAGGCCCCATAGGCCCAGTGCCCTGGAGGAAAGGGCAAGGGCTGGTCCTGCGTCCCTGTGTCTCCTCTACGCCCCCACCCCCAAGGCTTGGGCCCCTCCTACTCCGCCCAGCACCTCCGTCACAACGGACTCACAGGCCGAGCTAGACCAATGTATGGTGTCACTTAGACGTGGAATCCAGTGAGCAAGCTGAACTAACAAGCAACACAGAGGCCGACTCATAGATGGAGAGCAGATGCCAGCTAGTGGGGGAGGGGTTGGGGTGGAGGGATCGAGCAAAGAGGCAAAAGGACTCCTGGACATGGACAGCAGTGTGGTGACGGCGGGAGGGAGGTGGGGCAGGTGGGGGCTAAATGGTAATGAGCATAAGTAAGTGAACAAACAAATAAATAAGGACTCGCAGCAAAGAAGCTCGTTTCTCCTTCAATTTGACAAATGTTTATGGACTGTTGGGCACATAGTGCTGATTGGCACTGTGACTGGTTTATTATTTCTGACCTCACAAGTGAAAACTGTGACTCACTTAAGTCTGTTCTTCACCTCTAGTTGGACACCATTCCTGGGCCACTCGTTAGCTCTGCCACGCCCTGCTCTCCCTCCTCGTGGAAGGGACAAAGTTGTCACCTGCAGGCTTCCCTGTGCCCGATGTCATGGGAGGTGGTTTTGGACGTTGGTTAATGTAGGTGCCAGACTTCTCAGGTTCAAGTTCTGATTCTGCCAAGTACTAGCACCCTGCGCTCAGAAAAGTGACTTGACCTCTCCAGCCGTCAAATAACAGAAGTCACCTCGGGGTTGCTGTGAGGCTTCAATGAGTCTGGGCCCAGCCCAGGTGAAGTGCTCACAGCCTCTAGCTGCTGTTGTTTTCAGCTACTCACGCAGACGTAACTTGCCTCTTAGGCCCTGATGAGAATTTTTAAGTAGGCATTTTACCCAGTTCTTATGCACGAGGAAGTCCAGGCTCGAGAGCTTAAGTGACCCGTCCCAAGTCTCCCCACGCCTCTGGGCTCTGTCTGAGGCTGACCCTTTGCCGTGCCACCTTTCACCAGCTCCCCCGCTTTCGAAGAATAGTTCTGAGGTGATCGCTGCCACGTACTTCCACACGGCCGCTCAGAGACGCTCCGGTGAGCCTGAATGCCAGGTGCCACTGGAAAGGCGACTCAGCAACACACCCCGTGCCAGCTTTCCTCTAACCCTGCCTCTCCCTCCTTCACGCTGCTCCTCGGCCGCGCCTCCCAGGTGAGCTACCTGCACCCTAGCCTGTGTCTCAGGCTTTCTTTTTTTTGGGGGGGGGGCAAACTAGAATATTCTGTAGCTGAAATTTCACTGCAAGACTCAGTCAGAGCTGGAGACCTGTAGCCTGGTGGACGTGCATTATCTCAGGGTCTGCGCGCCCCATGCTGAGCTCACCCTACGGCTGCTGCATCCGTCCTGACTCCCACCCTGGAAAGCACAGAGCAGCTTCCTCTCTTGCACCTCACCCACCACATCCAACTACTCACTTTTCTAACTTGGAAATGACTCCGTCCCCCGGGCTTAGGAGAAATTGGTGGCCAATCTTCAACTCACCAGAGGCTCCTTCTCCAGCCAAGAAGTTGTGCAAGCCCACCTCCCTCCCCCAGTCTCCACTAAACAACGGTGCACGGGGGTGTTGTGGGCACCTGAGGCTCGCGGGACATCAGAAAGAGCATGTTTTCTCCGGGAGTGCGTGTCCAGTAGCCAAGGTGCTTTCTGCCCTCTCCCCAACAAGTGCTGCTGGTGCACCCACAGGAGCTGCGGCTTAGTTTGATGAGCTTTATTTTTGAAATGCCAAGCAGTTGAAAACATAATTATTGTCATATGATAAATAGCAACCGTGGTCCGTTGGGCCAATCTTGCTTTCCTAAACTTCTGGCGCCTGGATCCTTCTTATAGCTCTGGGACCCCGGCAGGTGCTGAGGTGGAAGCCATCCAGGAAAGCAGTACTTCTGACACGTTGACACGCTAACTGCAAGATGCTGCTCTGTTTCCAGAGTTGCTAGACAATTGTCTCTTTTTCCAACATTGCCACTGAAGCATGGCACCCCCTCCCCAAAGACTGCAATTTTCTAAACCAACAGTTGACCCCGTGTCCTCCTGAGACAGCGGCATTCTCTCTCCTAGGAGTTTGGAATTGGGTTCAGAGAGGCTGGCTCACCCCATTGCCCACGCTGGCCCGGATGTAACACTGGCCAGCGCAGATTGTCCCGCAATTGAGGAGCAGCTGTTCTGAGGTGACAATCAGTGAGTGACACTGAAGGGCCTCGAACAAGCCAGGTTAAAGGGAAAAAACAAAAACAGAGGGAAGGTGTAGAGAGAAACATAAGCAAGCACCCAAGAGAATGCATAGAGAGGCAGATTCTAGTTTTTGATAGAAACAATACTTTGAGGAAGATCCTTACGCAAGCACATCTTTCGAGCCTGTGATGGTCTCTTTCTGATCACTTCCTGCAAATGCAGTTTCCAGTCAGAGAATATTCACACTTGAAGGATTTTGATATGTGTTGCTAAATGACCCCTGAAACAAAATGTAAATCAATGTTTACCCCTATTTATAGGCTGTGTCTGGGTCCTAATGCTCTCCTACTCCCTACATGTGCTCCTATAAAGAAAAATTGGAAATAATTTGAATAACATAAACATACATTTCATAGGAAAGGAAATAAAAATGGCTGTTTAAGACATGGAACGATGCCCAGACTCACTTATGTTAGGATAAATGCACATTGAAGTCATCCTGAGATTTCACTTTTTACTCATCCGTTTGGAAAGTTCCAGAAGCTTGATGGCAAGGCTATGGAGAGACAGGCTCATTCGTATATTATTTGGGAGGGGTGTGTATGTAAATGGATACAACCCTTGTAGAAGGCAATCTGGCAGCATCTTTCAGAATTAAAAATGCATATATCCTTGGTCCCAGTCATTTCCCTTCTTGGAATTCATTCAACAGATATTCTGGCATATTTGGGAAATGGCGTACTTTCGTTGTTATTCATCGTAGCATTGTTTGTAAGAGGAGAAGACTGGAAACCATCTAAATAAATTATTGTACATCTATACAATAAAAAAATTCATGATAGAGAAGTTCTTAATGTGTCCTTATGATCAATTATCTAACCTATATTGCTAAGAAGGGAAAACTCTTGTGAAACCGTGTATATAAAATGCTTACCAGGGGGAAGGAGATACGGGAGTAGTAATGTGGAGCCAAATGTATGGTGATGGAGGGTAGTTTGACTTTGGGTGATGGGCACACGATACAGTATGTAGCTCATGTATCATAGAAATGTACACCTGAAACCTACATGACCCAATGAACCAGTGTCACCCCAATACATGTAATAAAAAATTAAATGCTATGCAGTATTTTATTTAAAAGGAAAGACGATAACCTAGAATGCATGTTGATATTTCCTTGATGTACATTCTAGAAGGATACAGCAGATAGTCATTGGAGTACTGAAGTGGTTGCCTGTTTTGGGGACAGGGGTGGGAGGAAGACTCTTTACTGTATTCTTTGGGTTTTGATTTGGGGATCATGTAAGTATACTTACATTATTTTTCCAAACAATAAAATGATCCCTGGCTGGGGGCTCAGTTGGTTAGAGTATTGACCCATACAACAAAAAGGCAACCAATTGATGTTTCTTTCTCACATCGATGTTTGTGAAGTTGAATTTGCCTGCTCTTTTATTTGTAAGCCTTCCTTTGCAAATATAATTGGAAAAGATTTCCCCTCCAGGAGAAGCTATTGACTATTATTTTCTACTAGATTTTTTAGAATTATTTTCATGTAAATCTTTCATTCTTTTGGAATTTACTTTAGTGTAGTATATAAAGCCAAATATAGCTTTGCTTTGTAGTGAATGGCTAGCCAGTTGTCCCGGAACTACTTACTGACTAAGTCATCCTATGTGCACTAACTTGAAATGCTGCCCCACGCGGTGTTCGTCAGGCAGGACCTGAACCCTTATCCCTGAGTCCCAGTGACATGCGTCATCATTAGCTCTGTTGGGGGGTGTGCACTGCCCTCTACTTCCACTGGCTGAAGAGCACATGACCCTCTCCGCCGGGAGTGAGCTCTTCAAGGATGAGGCGGTGTCTTCTGTCGCTTCACCCTCTCCCACAGGCCTGCTGCCACCCAGCATCCACAGGTTTCCTTTCAGCCCCAGAATATTGTCGGGTCTACTGACTTTCAGTGTGGCCACTCACTAGCATTCTCATGTTATATTGGAAGAAACTCTTCCACTCTGACCCTCAAAATATTTGCCTTTTAAATGAAGATAAAGTCTTACCTCATCACACGTTATGTGAGGATTAAATAAGTAATAACTGTTAAACATTTCTAGTGCAGACAGGCTTCGGTACCGGGAGGACTGCAGCAACGGTTCATTTATTCATTCAAGGTTCTCATTCATCAAATATATATGAAAATTTTGATTGATCCGTTCTGCCCTCCATCATCCCGAGCTTGGCTGTGCTGAATTAACTTCTCCCGTAATGGCTTCTTCTTCTTCTTTTTGTTTCATTTATTGTTGTATTACATTTGTCCCATTTTCCCCATTGCTCTCCCTGCCGCACCCACCTTCCCCCTCTCCCCCAGTCAGTCCCCACCCTGTTGTTTATGTCCATGGGTCATCCACACTAGTTCCTTAACTAGACCTTCCCTTCTGCCGCCCCTTATCGCCCTTTCCCGTCCCCTCTGGCCACTGTCAGTCCGTTCCTCGTTTCCATGTTCACTAGTTTCCTGTATTAGGTGAGATCATATGATATTTGTCTTTCACTGCCTGGCGTATTTCACTAAGCATAATACTCCCCAGTTCCATCCATGCTGTTCCTTTTTTCTTTCTGCTGCGTAGTAGTCCACCGTGTAAATGTACCACGGTTTTTGATCCATTCGTCCACTGATGAGCACTTAGCTCTTTCCAGCATTTGGCTATTGTAAATAGCGCTGCCATGAACACCGGGGTGCATAGGCTTTTCTGAATTGGTGTTTCAGGGTTCTTCAATTATAGTCCTAGCAGTGGGATCGCTGTATCAAAAGGCAGTTCCATTTTTAGTTTTTTCCCATAATGGTTTCTTAGGCCAGGGACCAGGTGAGCCTGCTAATGGGTTCCAGATGGTTTAAAGCCAGATAAGAGCCCAGCCCACCTCCAGTCGGGCTTTTGACCAGTTTGGGGTGTGCACAGAGAGAAGAGCAGGACTCAGGGCCCTGAGCTTAGTGAAGAACAGGGAGGCTCTGACATGGGTGTGTGCATATGTGTGTATATGTGTATATCTATGTGTGTGTGTATGTGGCAAAAGTAGATACAGAGTTGTATGTGAAACACAGAGTTCTTGTATTATTATTTATTAAATATTGTATTACTTATTTGTATTATAATTATAAACCTACTTTTGCCCAACCCTGTACATTGTGTATATGTATATATACATTTGTATATACGTATATACATATAGTTGTGTGTGTATATTAATACATTTGGGTTTTTTTTCTTTATTTCCAGCAGTGGCCAGGGAGTACACATTGATGCAGAGATCTGGGAAGAGAGAGAGAGAGAGAGAGAGAGAGAGAGAGAGAGAGCGAGAGAGCGAGAGAGAGAGAGAGAAAGAGAGAGAGAAGGTTTTAGGTGCTCCCAGGCAAGTGTTGTACCCCACGCCCTCCCCACCCCACTCTTTCCTCCGGCCTGCCATCGCCTCCCTGCCCCGCCTCATGCTCTCTCCAGAACACTCAAGCTGCTGTCACCTCTCTGGGGCGGCTCCCAGAGCTTCGCAGCTCAGCAGCTGTCTCCAACGTCCCTTCTCAGGAGAGCAGGGTGAAATCTGTCAGTGAAAGAAAGAAAGAAGGTGGGGGAGTGGGAAGTGCTTGGTGTCAGATGTGAACACGCGTGCAAATCCGTGAGGCCAGAAAACAGGGCCCAGTGGCCTCCGGAGGGCCGCCCTGACCTCCCTGCGGGTGTCTCCTTCCCGCAGGCCTCCGCCCACACTGCCCCTCCTTGGCTTGGCCCCGCGACTGTGTGCGTGTCTGCCTGCTCTCTGGGCGGCGAGCTCCCCAAGGCCAATGCGGATTTTCTACCCGATGATCCCAGTGCAGTGCTGCTCAGTCCGCACCTGCTGGATGAGGAGTGAGTGACTGAGTGTTGCGTGTGCTCTGTTGGCCAGTAGTGAGGTTTTGCATCACACGAGTGTACCACCCATCCCTTATGGTGTGGCACTAATGGGGACACCCCTAAATGAATCGATAGACCTGTTCCCCAAGGTCAGTGGGTAGCTCTGATTTCCCTCCCTTTCTCAGGATAATCTCGTCGCCGCATTGCATCCTGGCTCCTGGGCTCCATGCAGATGGAGACGGTGCAGGTCCGCGTAGTCTGTCCTGCCCAGGCCCCACCAAGATGAGGAATCCACCTTGTCACTCACGGCAGTGTTAAAATAGGGGCTTTAGATTAAAAGTGGGGACAGTGGCAAGTCATATGTCGACTCCTTGACTCTGGGCAAGGACTTCACTCATTTCCAGTACCTTCCAGTACCTTTAGAGTGGGAAATGGACCCACCAGGGACAGGCGACATGGCACCCGGGCAGTGGCGAGTGCCTTCCTAGCATTATTACTAAGCTGCAGCAAGTTGGAGTGGGTGAACGTGGGAACGAGAAGGGAGAAGGAGAGCTCGGACGGGGAGGAAGAGACAACAGAGACTGCGCAGGTAGTTTACCTTGTGGTTCTGTGACTACCTGGTGTGACCAGTAGGCGTTACTCAGTCACGTCAGGCGCTAGGAGATGGGTAAATTGAGGTGCAGGCTTCTTTCCCAGGCCATGAGGGCTCTCAGCGAGGCCACTGGGCAAGACTTTTCTGTTCAGTGTTTTTTGGATCTGAGCAAGTGTCTAGAGAGGGAATGATTTTCATATTGATCACTCAGTGCACATTGATTGAACACCTACTGTCTGCCAGGGGATACAAAGATGAATTAGACACACTACCTGCCCCCTGTAGAGTTTCCGACCTACTTTCAAAAACAAGGTAGAAACTCAGAAAAAGTTAAATTTTAATCCAAGTGTTGAGTAACACCCCCGAGCGGGGGCAGTGCCTAATTTAGCCTCCGGAGAGGTGGTGATGCACTCTGCTGCAGGGGAGTGGGGCTGAGGGGGGCTGGCAGAGGTGAGGG